>CM076400.1:16253206-16461584 GCA_038363315.1 Mugilogobius chulae | reverse complement strand
TGATTCATTATTTTGTCGGCATTAACGCAACTCGATGCACGCGATGCATGAATGAAAGTGTCCCGCTCTGCTGCTGTGCTCTTTTCTCTCTCTCTCATAAACAGTCCACACACAGAGGATCTTTCGCTGTAGTTATTGCAGTGGACACGAGGAAGAAAGGTCTGCTGTATGGACAGAGACGAGTCTGAGGTCTGTGTGAGTTTTTAAATCGTCCAAAAAGACCCAAGAATCACAAAGAATTGACCCGTTAAAGACTTCAAGCTGATAACACCTCATTAAATATGCGCACGGAGAATCAGCGCTCGATCAGCGGCAAAGCGTGAACTTTTACACACGTGTTTGTGATGTTTACTTTGAAAACGTTAAAAACAGCCTTGTTTCACTTCCCACAGTGTATTTAGTGACACTGAGCTGGTTTTAACCAGGACTATCCCAGAACTGGACCAAGTTTTCATCAGGACTGAAAATGTTAGTTACCTATGTAACTGTAGTTCTATGAGTAGATAAAGCTAAAACTATGAGCTTGGTTTTATACATTTCTGTTCAGCCTTAAACAAAATGAAATAACATTCTGATCCTAAAAAAACATATTAAAACTGATGAACACTGGTAATAGTAAAACTGAGTTTAATCATTGAACTACAAGTACAAATTAGCCATTTTCAAATATAATTTGGTGTTAAAATTATGCATCTAAACCTGAATACCACAGACAGACATTTGTGTACTTTTGCAGACGGGGTTAACCTGGCCAGCCAGATGGTTTATCTCAGGTATTTGTGAATTCACAAACACTAGATAAACCATCTGGCCTTCGTCCGGCTCGATTGGTTTGAGAGTCCGAACCAAGCGATGACCAGCCCAATCACATCACAGCAGCGTGGTTTTGAACCAATCACATTGTAGCAGGGCGGCTAACACGGGTCGTTAGCTCCCTGATGCCGCAGCCGAGTCTGATTCAAGCCAAACAAAGATGGTGGCTTCCGTGAATGTTTGTGTTTCTGCTGCTTTTGATGCGGTTTCAGCAGAAATACAGTCATTTCTTTTTGAAAGAAGAGCCGTATGTGTGACTTGGTCTATCTCACTCGGACATTGGATACACCATTATGAGTTTTTGCTGTGATTGGCTAGCTCAAATAAGGTCGGCCCCACACCCAATCAGTATTTCACTAAACGCCCCGCCTTTTCTCGAACGCTTTCAGCGAGTGAAGTCCCAGATGGATATAGTGAGGACTCAGATTGGAGTTCAACACAGATCCA
Organism: Mugilogobius chulae; assembly: GCA_038363315.1. Lineage (NCBI taxonomy): Eukaryota > Metazoa > Chordata > Actinopteri > Gobiiformes > Gobiidae > Mugilogobius > Mugilogobius chulae. The sequence continues at coordinate 16,460,324 of CM076400.1, read as the reverse complement.
TCTGGAGTGAGACAGGTTAAGAGGGGGTAGGCTCGTGGATCTTTTTTTCTATTCCAAAGGGACACGGCAAAAAAAAGTTTAAGAAGCACTGGTTTAAACTCTGAGACATGGTTAGAGTTACAAAGATGGATTGAAAACACCGAAATTAGTACTTGTACAGGACAAGAATTAACTGAGGATGTTATTTATTTATTTTTTTTTTACAGAAATGGACAATTCACTTGGGTCTAAGATGACATCTAGAATTGCTGGTCAAAGTCATCTTGTGTAAACAGGCTTAATCCATATCTCTGTAGTTTGCGTCCCTATCTGTTTCCTCTCCACCTGTAAAGTTCCACAGTGCTCTTTTAAACTTCCGTCAGTGTTTTCGTGGCACTCTCTACTACTGGAGTGCAGGGCTCGAGAGGAGAGCAGGGGAGTCACAGGTCATTCACACACAAACACACACAATCACATCCACTTCAGTGAACCAGCAGCACGTCGTCATGGCAACCGCATGGCAGAGAGAGAGAGAGAAGAGTTTGGTTTGAGGCTCAGGAGTGGGACTGTGCATGGAGAGACAAAGGAGAGTGGAATAGAATCTAGAAATATGTTTAATGTAATACTGGGGAAATAGATCTGAGCTGCAGGATTTAGAGGTTAGAGATGGAAACAGGAGACACGTCACAGTCAGGTCCAGGTCTGGAGACACATCACAGTCAGGTCCAGGTCTGGAGACACGTCACAGTCAGGTCCAGAGACACGTCACAGTCAGGTCCAGGTCTGGAGACACGTCACAGTCAGGTCTAGAGACACGTCAGAGTCAGGTCCAGGTCTAGAGACACGTCAGAGTCAGGTCCAGGTCTAGAGACACGTCAGAGTCAGGTCCAGGTCTAGAGACACGTCAGAGTCAGGTCCAGGTGGAGCAGGTGAAGTTTCCTCTTCTGGTGTAAAAGTCACTTCTTGCACAATGTCCATGGTCACAAGAAAAACAAGAAACTCTTACTTACTAACAGTACCTAAGATTTTTGTTGTTGTTTATTGTTTTTTTATCTGGAAGATTTCAATTGTTCTTTTTGACAGAGATAAAGATATAATATACATCATTTATTTCAATCGGCTTTACCACAGAAGGCGCCTCTTCACAAATCAGACTTTAAAAGGCTGCACAAAGAAAATGATTATTAGCATGTAGATAAAATAAATAAATAAATAAATAAATAAATAAATAAATAAATAAAATAAATAAATAAATAAATAAATAAATAATGTTTCATTACGCCTTACCCTTTTAGCCTGTGTGATTTGAAAAAACAAAAAGTAAATAAACAAAACCAGTTCCATTTGTCTTTCCTTGGAAGGATTTCCAAAATGCTTTGAGTAGAAAAAAAAAAAATATAGTTTGAGTTCAAGGATTTTGTTACTTTTATGTTTGCTTTAATCGGGCTATTAAGATTAGAGGAGAGAGATTCCCTGGTGTGTCTCGATGTTTAGAGGCTGAATTTAGGCTAGTCTTGAAGGAAAGTTTTTTTTTTTGTTTTTTTTTTTTGTCCTGCATTGTAGTGAGTATTTTTATTATATGAGGTGAGGTAATTTTACTACCTTTAAAAATATATGAGGCAGTTAAAAAATAAATAAATAAAACTATGTGACCAGAGCAGAGGAAACACTGCTGCACAAACCCTAGTCAGGACAGTGTCTAAACGTCTGTTTTATGTCCCATTAATGTAAAAACAAAAGCTGGAAACTTCACTTTAAAGATTTCTCGTGGATATAAAGCAGATTTAGACAAAGTAATAATGAAGCTTCAGTTTCAAAGAATATCACTAACACACTTTCAAAGACCAGTCTGGTAAATAGCTCTGCTTTGATACTTGCCTGGAAAATCCAGACGATATATAAAACATCATCTGACCACCGTGTCCCTCTTTCAAATGGATGTAGCTGTGATTGACAGATTAATTAGCCAATCAGACAGAGACACTTATGGTATGTCGTCTGAAATTCAACATGGCTGCTTCAGACAAAAAAAAAAAAAAAAAAAAAGCAATTTTAATGTGAGATTAGTGAAGTTAGAATTTGGTCTAAATGACAGACGACCAATCAGCTCCTTTGTTTCATCTGTGTCACACAAATAAACTAATCTGATTGGCTGGTACAATGTAGATTTGATCTGAGACACAGGCGGGGGGGTGTGGTGACCAGACCCACTCTTCACAGTTAATGAAGCGTGAGTTCTGGATCCCAGGCAAAGTTTGATACTACACTGACAGCTGCACGCTTCCCGAGGGAGGGGGCGCTAAAGCAGGTATGAGTCCAGCTTAGAGCACAACATACGTAGTTAAACCAAACCACAGAGGTGACTTGTGTGTTTATTCACTTTAAGCCCTGGTGATGATGTGCACGCACCTATCAAACACGTGTTTTATGAAAGAAGACCACACACTCTAAGACAGATGGGCATGACTATAAAAAATAAATAAATAAAAAAATGTCTTGAAAAAACAAACAAACAAAAACCAAGGTCCTTAAAACCCCACTTTGTCATGTGTGTAACATTCTTTAGCATGGTCACAGAGAAGGTGACTGAAGCTCCTCCACCAAAAACATTCCACAGTGCAGCTTTACGCTGGATTTACACAGACTGCAAGGCGAGTGCGGGTCGGGACACGTGCGGGTTTCTTGCTAAGTGCCTGTTACACCAGATGCTGCCAACTGCAGTCCGGTTTCGTCCAAAGCCACGTGGAGTCACGTAGATTCCCGCGAGAACGCTCGTATAATGAATGAAAGCCGCACCAGACCGCTGCGGTCTCCGACAAAAATAGACTTCATGCGGATTCTTTCCGCAGAGTCGCGCGACTCTCGCACTCGCAGTCGGACATGTCGGAGCACGGTGTAAATCAACGCATTGGTTTTAAGCACTTTCTAAGTTCTGCGTGACTCGCGCGAGTCACGACTCGCATCCAAGTTGCACTTAGTGTAAATCCACTGTTAGCTCTTCTGTGTCGCACAAATGACTGAACGATGTGGATTTCTAATCGAGTCGTTAATGGCCTCAGACTTGTGTTTGCTAACACACAGCAGCAGACTACACTTTGCAAAGGTCACTTTCATAAATCATACAGAGTGCTAAGGCTGGGCATTAGCTTTAACGCTAATGCTACGCTCACATTAGTGTTTTCAGGCACCAAGGTCTTATTGTGTTTTTGCTATAATTTGATTGTACATTATTCGTGTTTATGTTTGTATTTATGAGAGTTTACATTTTAGTAAATCTTGTAAATGTCAGCAGGTCATGTTTGTGTCACAGCATTTACAAGCTTTTACAATATCTGGACTTTTAGATGTCCAGATGAACTATACTTCACTATAGTTTGTTTTGAGTTTCAAGTTTTACAAAAGGGTCAAACATGCATATAGAGGGATTGTTTGTTCATCAACACGGGCCGCAACTGATTTGTATAAAGAGCCGCCGCTCATTGACACAAGCTGTAAGAAATGTCATGCCAGCAGCATTGTCAGCTAATTATTACTCTGCAAAAACAAAAGTTCTGCTGCTAAATCAACATTTGTGAATGAAATTCAACCCTACGACCCTTAAAAGTTACATCCAAGTAAAAAAAAATGCAAGAAAAACAGTATCTCAAGCTTCAGGAGCCAGACGTCTGTCAGACCGGCTCAGACCTGATCCAAACAGCTGATCTCGTCCTGTTTTATTTATTTTATAATTTTTTTTTTTTATCAAAGAAGGTTCCCCAGACAACTAAACATGCAGGTTTTGGAGGTGGGAGGAAATTGGAGTACAAGAGAAAACCCACAGTGACACAGGGAGAACATGCAAACTCCACCCAGAGATATTGTAAGATGTTGATATATGTCCGACGCGGGAGTCAAACCCACAACCTCCTCATTGGGAGGACTGTGCGCCCCATGTCATAGACTTCTGCTTGTTCAATGTGTATACTTTTCTAGAAAATGGCAGGAAATGGAGCTGTGAAAGTTCCATTTTGTTTTACATGACCTTTTATTTCAGTTTTGGCCCAGCATGTTATGCATGCATCATGTTTCTTGATAGACTGTGATAGTTGTTCTTAGTGTATAACAACTTGTTCTCATGGATTTTGTAAAATCCATGACAAATTGCGTGTCACGACGACGCCCTCTGCCTGTTTCGGCGTGCAATTACACACTCGTTTTTTCTGGCGTGGTCTGGACACGCCTAGTGGTTGACGACAAACACAAGGTTTTTCAAGGGATTAACGGCTAAATTTAAGTCTAAAGTTACAACAATGGGTAAGTTTAGCTCTTTGGCTTGGAGTTGGTTAAGGTTAGGATTAGGATTGTGTTAGTCTTCATGAATAATAACACGTCTTAACATTCACCATTGAAATGAACTGAGACAGAAACGTGTGAAATACACACGCACAAAATAGAAGTAGCGTTCATAAGACACGCTGTTTACAATAGCGTGGTATTGACACACTTATCCATGAGAATAGGCTGTGTATAATGCTACATTCAGACCAAACACCGTTGGAGACATTAGGTCAATGTAAACATGTTTCTTGAGATATCCAGCACATTTGTGGTGCAAATTGGCATCTAGCGGGTTGAAATTTGCTTGTTAGGGCGTCTGGTGACATTAAGAATTGTGTGAATTCAGAATATGTGGCAAAAACATTTAGAACTTAATAAATTAAAAAAAAAAAACTGAAATAGGTTGTTTATCACCTGATCAAAAGTTTAAGACCACATGCTATAAAAGCCAAATTCTCCTTTTCTGTCAGGCTTTCAGACAGTTATGTCCTCCTGATGGTTAAAGCAAATTAGTTTTCACTTCTTGAACGTGGCTGGATCATCGAGCTGCATAAGCAAAGCCTCTCACAGCGACTCACTGCTGCTAAGGCTGGACGCAGTCAGACACTCATTCTAAATGTTCTCCTGAGCATTATGGAACAACAAAGTCAAGTGTAGACCCCAAAAAATGACCCCTGCGCTGAGCCGGAGGATCCTAATGGGAGTTTGTCCAGACACAGGGCGGTCCTCGACCCAAATTATGGCTCTCACTGGTGCCGACTGCAACTTAATAACCATCAGACGGATCTGTAGGAAAAGAGTTTCAGAAACAAAAAACACTTTAAAGACCTCGTCTCCTTCAACGCCACAAAACAGCTCGTTTAGACTTTGCCAGGAGCAGCAAACATGAGACACTGAAAGGTGGAAAAAGTTTTATTCTTTGATGAGAAAAAAAATGAGCCTTGACGGTCCAGATGACTTCCAACTTTACTCACATGACAAGATCCACCTGAGATGTTTTCTACCGGCACAGTGGAGGAGCTCCATCCTGGTGTGGGCTGCTTTTTCATTCAGTGGAACACTGGAGCTTCAGGTGGAGCAGGTCAAACACTGGAGCTTCAGGTGGAGCAGGTCAAACGCTGGAGCTTCAGGTGGAGCAGGTCAAACACTGGAGCTTCAGGTGGAGCAGGTCAAACGCTGGAGCTTCAGGTGGTGCAGGTCAAACGCTGGAGCTTCAGGTGGTGCAGGTCAAACGGCGGCTGGTTACGTGCAGATGTTGCAGGAGCATCCCTCATGACTGAGGTCCTGGTCTGTGTGGTAACAGCTGAGGTCCTGGTCTGTGTGGTTACAGCTGAGGTCCTGGTCTGTGTGGTTGCAGCTGAGGTCCTGGTCTGTGTGGTAACAGCTGGTTTGTCAACAGGACAACGCTGCAGAAGTCTTTTGTTCTTCTGGGAGAATAACATCACGTTTTGGGACCATCCTGCATGTTCTCCTGATTTACAGCGGCATGAAAAATTATGTGAACCTTTTGAAATTTCTCACATTTCTGCATAAAAACACAATCAAATGTTATCTGATCTTTGTCAAAATCACACCAATGAAAAAACATGTCTGCTTCAACTAAAACCACCTGGATGAGTGGCTACAACACTCATATGAAGAATATTCATATTTTATTCATATATTCATATTCTTCTTAAAAAATTGCTACTTTTCAGTCAGATTCCTGGATGTTGTGCATAAATTGCTGTTTTGAGGTCATGCCACAGCATCTCAAGTCAGGACTTTGACTTGGCCACTCCAGAATGTGTATTTTGTTCTTCTGAAACCATTCTCAAGTTGATTTACTATTGTGTTTTGAATCATTGTCTTGTTGCAGCTTCTTTCCTCTTTTAAGCTTCGACTGTCTGACAGACAGCCTCAACTTTTCTTGTAAAACATCTGATAAACTTTTGAATTCATTCATCCACTAATGATTACAAGTTGTCCAGGCCCTGAGGCAGCAAAACAGGCCTTAACTATAATTTTTCCTCCACCAGGCTTCACGGTAGGGATGGGGCGTTGATGTTGGTGAGCGGTTTAATTTTTCCTCTAAACATGACGTTGTGTGTTTCACCCAAATAATTCATATTTAGTTTCATCAGTCCACAAAATATTTTGCTAGAAGTTCTGTTAAGTGTCTAGGTGATTTTTTGCCAGCTTTAATTGTGCAGCAATGTTTTTTTTATACAGTAGTGGCTTCCTCTGTGGAGTCTTCTGATGAACACAATTGTAGTTGTTTTACATGTAGTCAGTGTAAACACAGAGATACTAGACTGTTGTTTTACATGTAGTCAGTGTATGCACAGAGATACTAGACTGTTGTTTTACATGTAGTCAGTGTATGCACAGAGATACTAGACTGTTATTTTACATGTAGTCAGTGTATGCACAGAGATACTAGACTGTTGTTTTACATGTAGTCAGTGTAAACACAGAGATACTAGACTGTTGTTTTACATGTAGTCAGTGTAAACACAGAGATACTAGACTGTTGTTTTACATGTAGTCAGTGTAAACACAGAGATACTAGACTGTTGTTTTACATGTAGTCAGTGTAAACACAGAGATACTAGACTGTTGTTTACATGTAGTCAGTGTAAACACAGAGATACTGGAATGTGCCAGTACGTTCTGTAAGTCTTTAGCAGACACTCTAGGGTTCTTTTTTACCTCTCTGAGTATTTTGCGCTGAACTTTGGGCGTTATTTTTGTTGAAAGGCCACTCCTCAGGAAAGAAGTAACAGTGCCAAGCTCTCTCCATTTGTACATAATCTTTCTAACTGTAGACTGATGAACATACAGACTTTTAGAGACGGTTTTGTAACCTTTTCCACCTTTATACAAATCTACAATTCTAGATTGCAGGTCTTCAGACAGCTGCTTTGAGCAAGCCATGATGAACAACAGACATTGTTTCACATCAAGACACAGTGCTTACCAGGAGTGTCTTTTATAGTGGGCGGAGCAGCTTTAAGCCATTCCTCAGTGATTGGACACACTCTGATTTAAATTGTTTGGTAAAATTGGGGGAAAATGACTCTTAAAGTCCCTTAGGCAGAAGGTTCACTTACTTTTTCTTTCCCCTTTTGTCAATGTTTGCATGTTATCCTCATTAAAAAATGAAAACCTATAAATGTTTGAGTGGTTTCAGTTAAAGCAGACACTGTTTTTTGGTGTGATTTTGACAAAGATCAGATCACATTTGATGGTGATTTTAGGCAGAAATGTGAGAAATTTCAAAAGGTTCCCATACTTTTTCATACCACTGTAAATCCCACCGAGAACATTTGGGGATGGATGGCAAGGAAAGTTTATAAAAATGGTCATCAGTTCCTGACAGTTAAAGCTCTTAGTGAAGCCATCTTCATCACTTGGAGCAACGTTCCCAATCACTTTTTATAAACACTCACATCCAGCTGCCCAAATAAATGTTTGAAGTGATTAACAAGAACAGTGGAGCTGCTTATTACTGAGTCCTACTGAGAACACTTTTGTTCTGGTTTGGAGAGTTTTTTGTTGTTTTTAGAGTGATGGTCTTAAACTTTTGATCAGGTGATAAACAGCCTATTTCAGTTTATTATTTTTTATTTATCAAGTTCTAAATGTTTTTGTCACACTTCCCCTTCTTTCTTTGCATAATCTAGCTCTACTTAAAATCTCATATATATATATAAATTCCCTTCTCACCCTACGCGGGTGGTCTCATCCACTTTCCAAGCTCGGGTCCTCTACCAGACCCAGGGAGCTTGAGGGTTCTGTGCAGTATCCTTGTTGTTCCTAGGACTGCACTTTTCTGGACTGAGATGTCGGATGTAGATCCAGGGATATGTTGTAGCCACTCATCCAGTTTGGGGGTCACTGCCCCCAGTGCACCGATCACCACGGGCACCACTGTTGCCTTCACCTTCCAAGCCTTCTCCAGCTCTTCTCTGAGCCCTTGGTATTTCTCTAGTTTCTCATGCTCCTTTCTCCTGATGTTGCCACATCCACCACCACGGCTCTCCTCTGCTCTTTATCCACCACCACGATGTCTGGTTGGTTCACATTACCATTCTGTCTGTCTGTATCTGGAAGTCCCTCAGGATCTTGGCTCTGTCATTCTGTACCACCTTCGGAGGTGTTTCCAACTTAGATCTTGGTGTTTCCAGTCCGTACTCTGCACAGATGTTCCTGTATACTGTTGGATGCTGGTAAATCTAACAAATACTGCAAATATGTAAGGAAAGAAAGACAAGACAGATTATTAAGGTACAATACTTGCAAGGAGAGCGGACAGAGATAGATACCCAGTTACAATCGCTGAGTACATTCACTCTCGGTGCGCCCTGGTCCTCTGACGCTCTCCTTTGTTTTTATTCAGTTTTCAGAGCCCTGATTACATCAACTGTGCTTGCCCTATACATGGCAAGCAGAGTTCATACATTATATTCAAATAAAGGGTCTTTCACACCAAGCCGAGGGTCGCCCGTCTGAACCGGTTTGGCAACTTCTGCCGACAGGCGGCTCACGTGTGTTTGGTGTGAATGGCACTGTCGGGGGGTCAGAGGAGCGCGGAGCACGTCGTGGAGGCGAGGTTTTGAAGACTTGCTCGTAAAGTCGGCATCGTCAGTGGTCGGTAGTTGCCGCATATGCAGCTGTTTGATTGGCCCGTGGCTAGCAAATCAATGTGCAAGAAAATGGTGCGGAAAACCGAAAATGCCGCTTATGGAAAAATAGTATTTACCTGAGCATGGATTGTTGTTATTTGCCGGGTTCAAACGAGACGTAAGTACGGAGAAGAATGGCTACTACTTGGTCCGAGGAAAACAAAGATGGAGGAGTACAGCTGTAGTACGAAGGCTGGACTGTAGCGGGAAATAGAAGTTTAGCCTAATCCGTGAGGTAAGATAAAAATCTGTTCGCCACAGAGTTTGACAACTACTCACGCACAACTTCTGTTTTGTCTTTTTCGTCAAGCGTTACGTCACGCGCATGCTCACTCGGCATTTGTTCGCCGACTGTTGGCTGCTTGGATCGTGTTTGTGCGAAGGCTTTTTTACATCGATGCGCCCCAAAGAGACTAGAACAGACGGTGCGTCGCCTTTAGACACAAACACAGACATCTGTTTATCTCAATGAGTTAACTTCTGCCTTCCTCCTGTCTGCACACACAGGCAGATAAGGTCTGAACCTTCTGTAACTCAAAGCACAAAGGTTAGTTACAATGATTAAATCTCCCTTTGTGACAAAAAAATAATAGAAGATAGCATAATATGTACATTTTCTAACAATACTATGCCAGCCACTTGGTTGTGGCGTTCCATATACGGTTTCCCTGCCAGCATCTTACACCCTGCAGTTATGTGCTGGACCGTCTCAGGGGCCTCTTTGCACAACCTACACCTTGGGTCTTGTCTGGTGTGGTAGATCTGGGCCTCTATGGCTCTGGTGCTCAAGGCCTGCTCCTGTGCAGCCAGGATGAGCGCCTCTGTGCTGTCCTTCAGCCCAGCCCTTTCAAGCCATTGATAGGATTTCTTGAGATCAGCCACTGCAGTTATGTTCCGATGGTACATCCATGTAGGGGTTTGTCCTCCCATGATGGTTCCTCCTCCAGCCCCTCATCATCTGTTCCCCACTGTCTGAGACATTCATATATTTATATATATATATTAGGGGTGGGAATCTCTGAGTGTCTTGCGATTCGATTCGATTACGATTTTTAAGGTCACGATGCATCGGTGCATCTTCACGATTTTCAATGCATTTTTCTATAAAGACACATTTTTTAAATATTCAAAACACAAAGACAACATATTAACTTACATTTAACTGACCATTAGTTTATTTAAATAGCAAACTTTCACACAGTAATGTGCAAATGCAATCAAAGTGCTAGTAACAGCAGAAATGTAATCACAAAAAAAACAAGCTGTAGCTTGTAGCTTTAGAAGGGCTAAAGTGCAAACAATAGTGCTGAGTAATAACTATTAAACGCTAGCTGTCTTTATTTACCTGAAATAACACTTTGAACTGGTAAATGGTAAACCCTGAGAAACACAACTGCTTTGGATTTAAACAAAATATTCAGCTCAGTTACCTGGTAGTGACAGATTCTCAAGAGGAGCTGATCTACATGCTCTGGTGTTATTGTACTACGCTGAGCAGTAACTATATCCCCAGCAGTTGAGAACGCCCTCTCTGCAGACACGCTAGTGCCAGGGATACACATATGGAGTTTTGCTAATCAGAGGATACACAAGTTCATTCTCCCTCCACCAGCATAGAGGATCCTCAGACAGAGAGATTGCTAGAACACTCTGGTACTTGGCAACCTCCTCAGCAGCTCTGGTTTGGACTGATTTTGGTTCAGGAGTTTGGCTGCGATTAAAGGTTTGTCCTAACAGATTCTGGAGGAGCGAAGTGTTTTTCTTTGGAGCAGGTGGGGCCACATCTTCCTCCTCTAGAAGTACTGTCTCATCAGCTGTGTTGTTTCCCATGCAGTCCTGTTCTTTTCTTTTCTCCTGTAAAACAATCAGAACAATTTGCATTACATATGGAAAGAAACACATTAGCTAGCTGAGCAAATATTGTGTAAGAAATTTTAAACTAATAACAATTAAACAACTTACACAATATTTACTCATACATTTCTGACTTGAATGTGTTACTATAATATCTCACAAGTTCTTACCTCCAAAGCAACTGCTTCAGCAGCCACTTGACTGAAGATTTCCACTCTCTTCTCCTCACTGAGAAAGGGAAGATCCTTGAACCTGGAGTCAAGTGCAGAGGCCAGATGTAGTGTTTTCTTTTCCTGCTCCCTGTTGTATCTCTTGGCCAGGTCTGTGTTCACAGCTAGTTTTACCTCTTTCTCCAGTGGTGAATCTCCTGCCTTGTATTTTGTATTTTCAAGTAGTTGGAAATGGAGAGGTGCCATTATTGAGACAGTGGGGCTGCCCTCTTCAGACATCAGGGTTGTTGCGTCTTTTAGAGGCTTAAGTGCTTTCACAAGATCTTCTGCATTGGAAATATATTGATCAGTTAAAGAGCAGAGGTCTGCCTACTGACTGCTGCTCTAAAAACCTGTTGACCATGTCAAAGGCACTGTTCCATCAAGTTACCACATCAGTTTGGAGTTTGTGATGAGGTAGACCCAATAGTTTTTGCTTCTCTTCAAACTGATGCTTGGCGACAGCACTTCGGTGAAAAAAAGTGGTGATACGTCTTATTTTTCCCAGTAGTTAGGCAACAGAGGGCAGTCTGAGTGCTCGCTGAGACGCCAGGTTCAAGGTATGTGCATAGCACCTCACATGCACTAACTCCCGAGCTGAGCGGCAACAACCATGTTCGAGGCGTTATCAGTAACAAACACGAGTTCACTTGAGGCAGGAAACTTCCATTCATTAGCGACCCTCTGTATTAGTTCTGCAATATTAGCACCAGTGTGGCTCTCATACATAATTCGTGTTTGTAGCACGTGCGACACTAAACGCCAGTCTTTGGAGATGAAATGGGCAGTCACTGTGACATATGAATCAGTTGCCACCGAGGTCCAAGCATCACACGTTAAAGCTATCCTGCTGGCCTTTTCCAGTGACTTCAGTGTTTTTTCTTTGGCGTCTTTGTAGAGATCAGGCATCACAGTGTCCGTAAAGTGACGGCGCGAGGGGATTTTATATCTCGGCTCTACTGAGTTCAACATAGCTCGAAAGCCTCTGCCTTCTACTACCGAGTAAGGGCGCAAATCCAAGGCAATGTATTCGGCTATTTTTTGTGTGATTCTTTGTGCCCTTGTAGAATTTGGAGGTAGAAAGGTGGCCAGTGAATTCTGAAGAGTTGTCTGAGCCTGAGGAAGTGAGACAGTGAGTTGTTGTTGTGTTTGCAGAGTCGGGTGAGAACGGAGGAGGTGGTTTCACATGTTTGTAGTATTGCCGAAATATTTTATTTTCGCTTCGCATTCCTTACATACTGTGTATGTCTTGTCCAGAGTTCACTTGCCTTCTTCCTCAATTTCATAGAATCCAAAATACCTCCAAACATCTGCTTTTAAACAGGAAGGCGCCGCTCTGATCTGCCTGCTGACCCAATCCGACATCTTAACACGCACAGACGCAAAATCATCATCATGTTCCATCCTGTACAGGGTTGGATGCCACAATTCGCCAGTCGTCTCGATTCACAGCTCATATATATATATATATATATATATATATATATATATATATATATATATGTGTATATATATATATATGTGTATATATATATATGTGTATATATATATATATATATATATATATATATATATATATATATATATATATATATATATATATATATATCCTCATGACTGATCTGAGGTCAGCCCTGTTTGCCAAAGCACAAGAACTAGACAGTGTTGGTTTGTGTAAAGTAGTTGTGAGTCCTGCTTGACTTCTGGAGCCGGTCCAGACTCTGACGCAGGCTTCTTCCACACAACATGACACAAACCTAACCTCATTGGCTCGTGCTGAAGTTTACTGACAGATCCTGCGCCAACACACTTGTGATGTGTGCTCAGGTAATGGGAGCTTTGTTCTGGAGCCGAGACAGGATAATGTGGTCAGCCGTCCCAGTTCAGGCAGATGTCCTGTTCTGTGGACGGGCTTTACTTGTCCTTATTGAAACAGCTGCTGTCCCACATTTCAGTCAGAGCCTCTGTTCTTGGTAGAGTTCCAATCTTCAGTACAGTCAGAACACTGACAAGATCAAAGTCACAAGGACAGCTCCGAACGTCACAATACTCAACCCGTTTTCACACAAATGCAAATGTATACCACACAAATGTATCAATGATGTGAGTTTATAAAAAATATCTTATTATTCATCAATAATAACTCTTTCCCTTCCAATGACGTCTATTTCAATCATTGGACTTTTACTCTCTGCTGTGATTTGGGTCTGTGATGAACGTGCTGACTTTGTCTATAGTCAGATACATGATGCAGTTTCACAGATTCCCCAGCAGAGGGAGGAATAATGTGAGCACGAGGTATGTGCTCTTTCATTGACATTCCACAGCACAGTCTAGAATCTGCATCAGAAAGTAAAAGTCTGGAACAGCTTTTGTTGGTTTAATCATGTAAACCTCCTGTTTTTATCCTAAACACTTCATTTCATTGTAGTGGCTCAGATTCTTTCACCAAAAAGTAAAATAGAGGAAAACATTGACATGAAGTTTGTTTAAGAAAAAGGACACTATCTTGAAAGTTCTCGTTAAACGTTGAAATCTAATGAAAATACAGAATCTCAACGATCTATAAAAAGGAAACGGATTGACAGTGTTTTTTGTGGAGATGTGAATATTGTTTGTAACTGAAAAAAAAAAAAAAACTGTCAGGGAAGGAGGCTCAAAGTGAGAACAGGGCTGGCACTGAAAGAGTTAATAAAAATCCTAATCTTATTCATCTCCAAACCGCAGAGCTAAACGTATGCACTAAACCCAAAGAAAAACAAACAAACACCAGTCTATGAGACGTAAAGTAAACAGCGTCACTCTCCAGCCTGTTCTCATGGATAAGCGTGTGAATACCACGCTATTGTAAACAGTGTGTCAAATGAACACTACTTCTATTTTATGCGTGTGTATTTGACGTGTTTCTGTCCCAGTTCATGTCTACAGTCAATGTTTAGACGTGTTATTATTCATGAAGACTAACACAATCCTAATCCTAACCTTAACCAACTCCAAGCCTAAGAGCTAAACTTACCCATTTTTGTAACTTCAGACTTGAATTTAGCCGTTAATCCCTTGAAAAATGTATTTGCACGCTCAAACAGGCAGAGGGCGTCGTCATGACACACAATTTGTCATGGTGTGGTATTTATACGCAATCCATGAGAACACGTTGATAAAAACGAAAACTCTTCACGGTAAAACTGAAACTTTTCTTGTTAAAACAGAGATTTTTTTTATTCAAATGAATGCATTATGTCGCAGTAAATAGGAGTTTAAAAAATAAATAAATACATTGTTTGTTTGTTTCTTGTTGTGTTTTTCAAAACTCTTGTTAGCAAATAACTAAAATTGTGATTTTGTCTTAATTTCATCTGAAGCAACTACTACAGTATATTTATGTTTTATGATATTGAGAAAAAAAAATTAATTCAAACAAAAATAAAAGAATCAAAGCCATGACTAAAGCAAAAACAATTTTAATGTGATGTGAGTTAAGTGTGAATGAGTTAATCAGCCCGATTTTGCCCTCTGTCCTAGCCGGTCTTAGCTGATGGTCTTAAGTATTCCTCTGTTGGCCACTCGTGGCTCTCTCCAAGCTCTATACACTGTCAGTGTAGAAGGTGTGGCTCGGCCCAGATGTGAGGGTGCAGTTTTGTTCATTGAACCTGACACATGCTCACGCCTGTGACAAGTGAGCAGTGATCACAGGCAAAAGTAACTGTAGCAGCAGCTTCAGTTTGAAAAAAAACTGTAATAATAGAAGTCAACAGGCTTTATCTAAGAGAAAAGACACATTTTTAGACCAAGTTGATAAAGTCTGTCAAGTAAATAAACTTTCACCGAATAGATTTCTATTATTATAGTTTTTTCACCAAATAGTTTTCTATTATTACACTTTTTTTTCCAAACTGAAGCTGCTGCTACAGTTCTCTTTTGCCTGTGATCACTGCTCACTTGTCACAGGCGTGAGCATGTGTCAGGTTCAATGAACAAAACTGCACCCTCACATCTGGCTGGAGCCACACCTTCTACACTGACAGTGTATAGAGCTTGGAGAGAGCCACTAGTGGCCAACAGAGGAATAATTAAGACCATCCGCTAAGACCGGCTATTACAGAGGGCAAAATCGGGCTGTATGTGTCAGTGGTCTCCATTATCATGTGATCTATATATATATATATATATATATATATATATATATATATATATACATATATAATTTACCTTTTACGCATTTGGATCGTAATGAGGTTTTAAGCAGAGCTACAATTTGCAAAAACAAGAAGGGGGAGTGTGACAAAAAGCACTCTGAAAAAGTAATTCTTTTAAAACAACAGTTAAACTGAAATAGGCTGTTTATCACCTGATCAAAAGTTTAAGACCATCACTCAAAAAACAACAAAAAACTCTCCAAACCAGAACAAAAGTGTTCTCAGTAGGACTCAGTAATGAGCAGCTCCACCGTTCTTGTTAATCACTTCAAACATTTATTTGTGCAGCTGGATGTGAGTGTTTATAAAAAGTGATTGGGAACGTTGCTCCAAGTGATGAAGATGGCTTCACTAAGAGCATCAACTGTCAGTAACTGATGACCATTTTTATAAACTTCCCTTGTCATTCATCCCCAAATGTTCTCTATGGGATTTAAATCAGGAGAACATGCAGGATGGTCCAAAAACGTGATGTTATTCTCCCAGAAGAACAAAAGACTTCTGCAGCGTTGACCTGTTGACAAACCAGCTGTTACCACACAGACCAGGACCTCAGCTGTTACCACACAGACCAGGACCTCAGCTGTTACCACACAGACCAGGACCTCACACAGACCAGGACCTCAGTCATGAGGGATGCTCCTGCAACATCTGCACGTAACCAGCCGCCGTTTGACCTGCTCCACCTGAAGCTCCAGCGTTTGACCTGCTCCACCTGAAGCTCCAGTGTTTGACCTGCTCCACCTGAAGCTCCAGCGTTTGACCTGCTCCACCTGAAGCTCCAGTGTTTGACCTGCTCCACCTGAAGCTCCAGTGTTCCACTGAATGAAAAAGCAGCACACACCGGGATGGAGCTCCCTCCACTGTGCCGGTAGAAAACATCTCAGGTGGATCTTGTCATGTCAGTAAAGTTGGAAGTCATCTGGACCGTCAAGGCTCATTTTTTTCTCATCAGAGAATAAAACTTTTTCCACCTTTCAGTGTCTCATGTTTGCTGCTCCTGGCAAAGTCTAAACGAGCTGTTTTGTGGCGTTGAAGGAGACGAGGTCTTTAAAGTGTTTTTTGTTTCTGAAACTCTTTTCCTACAGATCCGTCTGATGGTTATTAAGCTGCAGTCGGCACCAGTGAGGGCCATAATGTGGCTCGAGGACCGCCCTGTGTCTGGACAAACTCCCATTAGGATCCTCCGGCTCAGCGCAGGGGTCATTTTTTGGGGTCTACACTTGACTTTGTTGTTCCATAATGCTCAGGAGAACATTTAGAATGAGTGTCTGACTGTGTCCAGCCTCAGCAGCAGTGAGTCGCTGTGACGCTGGATTTACACAGACTGCGAGGCGGGTGGGGGTCGGGACACGTGCGGGTTTCTTGCTAAGTGCCTGTTACACCAGATGCTATCAACTGCGGTCCGGTTTCGTCCAAAGCCACGTGGAGTCACGTAGATTCCCGCGAGAACGCTCGTATAATGAATTGAAAGCCGCACCAGACCGCTGCGGTCTCCGGGAAAAATAGACTTCATGCGGATTCTTTCCGCAGAGTCGCGCGACTCTCGCACTCGCAATCAGACATGTCGGAGCACGGTGTAAATCAACGCATTGGTTTTAGTCACGACTCGCATCCAAGTTGCACTTAGTGTAAATCCACTGTGAGAGGCTTTGCTTATGCAGCTCGATGATCCGGCCACGTTCAAGAAGAGAAAACTTCTTTGCTTTAACCATCAGGAGGACAGAACTGTCTGAAAGCCTGACAGAAAAGGAGAATGTGGCTTTTATAGCATGTGGTCTTAAACTTTTGATCAGGTGATAAACAACCTATTTCAGTTTATTATTTTTTTATTTATTAAGTTCTAAATGTTTTTGAGACACTTCCCCTTCTTGCTTTTACATATTGTATCTCTGCTTAAAACCTCATGAAGATCCAAATGTGCAAAATGTGAATTTTATCAATTTTTCAACTGGTCTTAAGATTTTGATCAGGAGTTGTAGTTTAATTGATAACACATCGATCACAAATGATTTATGAAAAAGGTTATCTTAATCCTTTACGTATTTATTTATGTTTACAGCAAATACCTCAGCTCTCTGTTTCTATTCTTCTGTCCTGAAGGAACAGCACATGAAGACATGTGATTCTGTTGTTTCTGGTTAACTGCAGAAATGAAACAGCTGACCTTTCTCACATTGTGACTGCAAAACTTAAAAGTATAACATATTTCCAAATTAAATTGAATATTTGAGGTTTTTCAAATCCACCCATGACCTGACTCTGCTAAACCCAGGAAAACAAACATCACACAGCAACTTAACAAACAACTGTACCTGGACGCTCTTTACTCAGCCATGTAAAAAAGGCACAAGTCTCACTGTTGTACAACTAGAACATGTTGAGGAGCTGTGCTTTTCTTGTTTGCAAAAGGCTGATGCATAAATGATTTAAGACTTTCTTGTAATGTTGTAGAATCATTTAGTCTGCAAAAAGGCTTAACATGTGTTTTACTCTGTGTGAAACTTAAGTGCTTTGCTCCAATCTCAAACAGTCCTGTTCATAATCCTGTCACTCTGATTCAGAACTCTAGATCTGAGCTTCCAGTGCAGAATCAAACTCAGACAGACACGTGAGCTTGAGAAAGATGGTCTCTGGTGTTGCATGTGAACATGTTTACCTTGTATAAGGAGACACATATAGGTCATGTTGATAAAATATAAGATCTGAATTATGACATGACTTCTTTCTCCTGCAGCAGGTGTTCATGTTTTACCCATCTCCTCTTCGCAAACACTTGACACGGTCGTAAACAGGAAATTAGACCCACTCATTTGTGCGTGCGCGTCACATCCGAGCCGCTGCGTTTCATAAAAGAACCATGACATCCTAATCATCGCTCCCTCATTTCTCCTGCTCGCTGTGAACACACAACAGCTGTGCGCCACGGCTCTTCTGCGCGTAATGGAATGTCCGCGCACTCAATCAGTAATGTCCGCGCACGGCACCGGCCGGGTTGTTTATTAAGCCACTGTATGTAACGTGATTTGAACAAAACATATACGCTGAGGTGCTCTGGTAATAGGCGTAACCTTGTTGGGAATAGAAGCTATGAGTATTAAAGCTGCAAGACTTGTGTAGAGCAGTGTTTCTCAAACTGTGGTATATGTGCCATTATCTGAATAAAGTTGTCTTTGTTCTACTCATGGGGCTAACCTTACAGGGTTTACAATATAATTATTCACTCTCACCATCATCACAGTTTGTTCTGTTATGACACTTGGTGGAATAAAAAATAATAAAAAAAAAAAAAAAAAAAAAAAAAAAATGGAAAGCAAAGGTCCTTCCACAATATCACAATAAAGCGTATAGACACAAACAAAGCATTTGATGAACTAGATTTTGCACCGTTTTGCGTATATGTTACACATTCTGTGAGCGTGGACATCTACCTACAACTGTCACCCAGTCCTCTTTGCACCCGACCCCCATGAGTTGGGTCCTGCCCCAGGGGGAGGAGTTCAAGTATCTCGGGGTCTTGTTCATGAGTGAGGGGAGGATGGAGCGTGAGATTGACAGGCGGATCGGTGCAGCGTCTGCAGTGATGCAGTCGCTGTATCGAACCGTTGTGGTGAAGAAGGAGCTGATTTGAAAGACCAAGCTCTCGGTGTACCGCTCAGTCTACGTTCCAACCCTCGCCTCTGGTCATGAGCTTTGGGTAATGACCGAAAGGACAAGATCACAGATAACTGAAATGTGTTTCTTTTGTAGAGCGGCCGGTCGCTCTTCCACGCTGAGAGGAGCCAGCTGAGGTGGCTTGAAACGCCTCCTGGACGCCTCCCTGGTGAGATGTTACGGGCATGTCCCACTGAGAGGAGACTTTGAGGAAGGACATGATGGATCGACCATGTCTCCGGAGTGGCCTGGGAACATCTCGATATTTCCCCAGAAGAGTGGGAGGAAGTGTGTGTGGATAGGGAAGTCTCCAGATAAAGCAGAAGCAAAAAAGAATGGATGAAAAAAAGTGTAAAATTCAGACAAAATGTCATTGTGTAAAATATACACAAGTTTTGGTTGATTGTATGTTTGTTTGTATGTATGTTATCTGTGCGGTACATGCAACCTGATCTCACAAGAAAGCGTATAAATCCCAGGACATAACAGGACATGTCTATAGTGTATAATTAGCACTTTTTATTTTTTTATTTTTCTAAAATACATGTTGTAAACCCACTACATTTCTATGGTGGTTGTGAAGATGTGTTATTATTTATGAATATTAACAAAATCCTAATCTTATCCTGCCCTAAGCTCCAGCCCTACACTTACCCATGATACCTAAAGAAAATGACCCTTTTTAATTTTTTTTCCATGGTACAGTGGTCCCTTGTTTATCGCGGGGGTTACAGTCCAAAAAATAACCCGTGAAAGGTGAAACCATTTACCAATAATTTCAGTTGGGGCAGGACCCACGACAGGACCAGGGGGCCCCTAGTCCTGTCGTGGGTCCTGCCCCTGGTCCTGCCCCTGGTCCTGCCCCTGTTCCTGTCATGGGTCCTGGCCCTGGTCCCGTCATGGGTCCTGGCCCTGGTCCTGCTGTGGGTCCTGTCCCTGGTCCGGGTCCTGTCGTGGGTCCTGCCCTCTTGTCGTTTGAGGTGAACTCGGGAATTCAGCCTCTAACACTTCCGCCCGGCACGGTGGCAGAGCGGATAGCGCTCTGGCCTCACAGTAAGAAGGTCGCGGGTTCGATTCCCGCTCAGGCCCGGACCTTTCTGTATGGAGTTTGCATGTTCATGAATGCAGCATACCTCCCGCTACAGGCCAGAGGTACCTGACAGTGCAGTCCAGGTTCCCAAAATGAAGTCACCACAGGCACATGGATATTCACCTCGATAAAGTTAGAACGTGTCACTTTAAATTCTTTGTGAACGCCTCGTAGAGTATATGTTTTATTGTTGTGTTTGTTTTTTTAGAGTTCCGATCTCCAGCTCTTCTCACAAACCAGCCCGACTGACTGGTCCTCAGAGCGATCACAGTCTCCACAGCCACACATCCAGCTGATGAAACCTCCACTGGAGCAGCACAGCTTTGTACATCAGGCTTAAGTCAGCAATTTGTGAAAGTCTGACAGAATATAAAGAAGTGCTGTTGATGCAATGTAAGACAAGCGACTGATGCAAGTGCAACGTGTGAATCTGGTGGTGCAGGAAGAAGGAAAAAAAGCATTCAAAGTTAACAGTAGATAGTTTTATTATGTCTTTTTTGTAGCTATTTTGTGATGCAACTGTACTTTGCTCCCGCTCAAAATAAAACATTTATTCTTTCAACGACAAGTCTATTGTGGCAGTATTTTCATTTGAATCTGTATTGTTGGGATTTGAAAGAATGTGGACTAGGAGTGAGTGCATCGCTAAAGCTTAACCCTTGTATTATGTTGAAAAAAAATGACATTGTTTATGTTCCGGGTCATTTTGACCCATACAGTGTAAATCCATGCAAAACAAACAAAAAACTGGTAAAACCAATAACATCTTTATTTTAGATTATATGAACATTTAGAAAAGAGACAAACAATAACTTGTTTTGAAGGAGACCTATTGTGTTTTTTCAAACTATTTAGTAAGAAACTAGAACATCTGCAGATCAGTAATTTACCTTTGATTCATTGTAAAACAAAGTTGATCTAAAACAGCTTGAAAATAGAAACAACTCTACTGACTTCTGTTCAAAACTGCAGAACTGATAAGCCCCGCCTCTTCATTTTAAAATGTAACTGTAAAAAGCAATGGATTGTACATAACACATTTTTATTGTTGGAAAGTGGCTTTGGGACAGTTTTGAACCATATCACTTTGAGTATTAATCTTTTGAAATATATCTAGTAATTACAAACAAGTGGGAGGGGCTAGGTGGTAGGTGAGAACAGGCATTTCTGAGCACTTGAGCTCCAGCTGAAGAACAATACAAGATTACTCCAACATGCAGGAATCAATTCAAATATAACTTTGAGTAAACTAATGTTGAAGGAAGGTCATTTTAACAAGGTTAAAAACAAAAACAAAACTGTTTTTTTTTTAATGTGACAAGTGCTTTGCCAAGTTGTTCCAGGAAAATCCAACGTTGAAACAATTAGCTGGCATTCAATTGTTGGTCGATATAGTCCACAGGACATACAGTAGGTATTGCATTGAAGAAAAGCACCAAGGGCCAACTGACTTGTTTCTTCTGACTATTCCCAACATTCTCTTCTGAAGTTCATATCCAAGTTGGTATGATGTGAAAAGGTTGTTGTCACGTGTGATGTTGTGACCTTGCAGCCCTTCACTTCTCACCAGCAGGACACACATCCCCTTGTTCTTCTCAGGTACATTTCCTGCGTATACTTTATCCATTATCCATGCGTAGCTAGATATTTGATCACAAGCTTCCATAATTTGATGCCATATTGGTGGGGCTTGTTTTTGCCTGAGATCCAAATTGTGAAGAGTGGGTCTGGTCACCATTCCCCCGCCTGTGCTTCAGATCAATTTCATAACACAATCTGATTAGTTTATTTGTGTGACGCAGATGGAACAAAGAAGTTGATTGGTCGTCTGTCATTTAGACCAAATCTAACTCCACTAACCTCACACTAAAATATTTTTTTGCTTCTGCAGAAATCCACAATGTTTTCAGGTCCATGTGGTATATATATATATATATATATATATATATATATTATATATATATATATATATATATATATATATATATATATATATATATATATATATATATATATTATTTATTTATTTATTTATTTTATTTTTTTTTTTTTTTGGAAGCAGCCATGTTGGTTTTCATACAGCAGATGATGCATGTCTGCACTGAAATTCAAAAGAGGGGAAGGTGGCCAGACGATATATATATATATATATATATATATATATATATATATATATATATATATATATATATATATATATATATATATATATATATATATATATATATATATGCTGTGGTGGTGGATGTGGCAATACCAAGCGATGGCAACTAGAGAAATACCAAGGGCTCAGAGAAGAGCTGGAGAAGGCTTGGAAGGTGAAGGCAACAGTGGTGCCCGTGCTGATCGGTGCACTGGGGGCCGTGACCCCCAAACTGGATGAGTGGCTACAACATATCCCTGGATCTACATCCGACATCTCAGTCCAGAAAAGTGCAGTCCTAGGAACAGCAAGGATACTGCACAGAACCCTCAAGCTCCCTGGGTCTGGTAGAGGACCCGAGCTTGGAAAGTGGATGAGACCACCCGCGGAGGGTGAGAAGGGAATTTATATATATGTATATATAAATATGTATATATATAATAAAAATAAATAAATCAAGAATAAAGAAAAAATGTCCCTTCAGAGAGACAACAGAATAATGTCTCTAACTAAAACTGTAACAGAATACAAACTCTCATGAATAGTATTCTGAATACATAAGGTACATTTGTTTACTTGTATGTGCGTGTAATCATGTATATGTCTGTCATTTTGACCCTTCTCAACACTTAAACCAGTCGTATCTTTGTACAAGCAAGCCATTAAGGTATTTGACAAAAAACCCATGAGGTGGCATCATTGTGACGCCATTAAAAAACACCACCTTTTTACATTTGAAAACTTTGTACGTTTTTGTCATTTGAAATTGTAATTTAAATGTTTAACAAATCATGTGTCACTGCTGTTTTGTGATTTGGCTGTCAGACGTCAGGGCTCGCTCAGACCTAACACCAGAGCCTCTGTGAGAGTAGCTCAGACCTAACACCAGAACCTCTGTGAGTGTAGCTCAGACCTAACACCAGAACCTCTGTGAGAGTAGCTCAGACCTAACACCAGAGCCTCTGTGAGTGTAGCTCAGACATAACACCAGAGCCTCTGTGAGAGTAGCTCAGACCTAACACCAGAGCCTCTGTGAGTGTAACTCAGACCTAACACCAGGGCCTCTGTGAGTGTAGCTCAGACCTAACACCAGAGCCTCTGTGACTGTAGCTCAGACATAACACCAGAGCCTCTGTGAGTGTAGCTCAGACCTA
The DNA here is from genome assembly GCA_038363315.1 of Mugilogobius chulae. NCBI lineage: Eukaryota > Metazoa > Chordata > Actinopteri > Gobiiformes > Gobiidae > Mugilogobius > Mugilogobius chulae. Next base: position 16,437,061 of record CM076400.1, on the reverse strand, counting down.
ACACCAGGGCCTCTGTGAGTGTAGCTCAGACCTAACACCAGAGCCTCTGTGAGTGTAGGTCAGACCTAACACCAGAGCCTCTGTGAGTGTAGCTCAGACCTAACACCAGGGCCTCTGTGAGTGTAGCTCAGACCTAACACCAGAGCCTCTGTGAGTGTAGCTCAGACCTAACACCAGAGCCTCTGTGAGTGTAGCTCAGACCTAACACCAGAGCCTCTGTAAGAGTAGCTCAGACCTAACACCAGGGCCTCTGTGAGTGGAGACTGTGTAATTCCAAAGTTCAGAACATCTTTTGGACAGTCCAGTTTCTCCTCCAGTGGATCCAGGCTGTGGAATTCTCTTTCCACAGAACTACAAACAGATCCAAACATCTTTAACAGACGTCTGAAGCTGTGTCTGAAATCACAACAGCGCTGTACACATGAACATGTTTAATCAAATTTACATTTTTAATCTTTATTGTTACTGTTTTAATTCTGTACCTTTGCTTAAAAGCCTCCAGTGGACAGGTGTTTGTGCTATAACACATTAAACATGTTCGCTCCCAATGCAGTTGTTATGTCCATATTAAATAAAGAAATAAATAAAATGTAGTTGTATTATTCTTTTTGTAGCATAAACGATTCTATTTTGAAAACCACTGGATGCACTTCACCAGCGCTCACTTGGTTTCCTGTTTGTTGTGTCTTATTTTCACAACCACACAGCTCACCTGACGGGACAAATCACTGTTACTGACCCTCGTTACGTCTGAACAGAAAAGCCTCGGGTGGCTGGATGCACTGTGAGCTCGAGGTTACAGGGCCATCCCAACTCTTGTTTCATTTGAGTGGATTTTAAGTCATCTCCAGCTTCTTTTAACAAGACAGATAAACCGGCTCCATTTCGAGCTTGAGACGTTTTCTTCTCTGCTGTGATGGTCTGGTGCAGGAGCTCTGTGAGTCACACTAAAGACACTGTTTTTAAATTTTCTCATGCAAATCTGTTACTCTGCGAACATAGGAAATGAGCTTTGCTTAAAATGATTTGGATTCAAATTGTATCTAGTTTTGAGCCATTTTAACAGCATATAACGTTATAAATCCTGTGCAGTGCTGTCTTTTTTGTTTCATTTCAGAGCACAATCTAGAGAGGAGAATGACCTCAAAGTGAGATTGTTTTAAATGTAACAACCAGTCAGTTTGAAGCTGGTCAAGACAAGAGTTTGTGTGTTTGAACGTGCCAAAGTCATCATCACAGACAGAGAACTACAGAGGTTTTCGTTTCTGAATCATCGTCTCTGCAAAACCACTGAAAAGGCCAGACATGTATAAGACAACTACCAAAAGTGAAACGAAGAGAGAGACTACAGGGAAAAGGGAAACAGTTCAAATATCTTAACATAATATAACAGAATCCAACTTGTGTCTGGTGTTGACAATTCTGAACGACTTGGCTCTGCTGTTTGAAGGATTTTGTGGCTAATCGAGGTGGATTCAGTGTGTCTCTTTACACGACTGCATCATTCCAACCCTTCTGTCACTCTGCTGTAGGTCAGTCTGCCAACATGCAGTCGGACTACACTCAACAGGCCCTCTCACTTTTTATTCATTCATTCATTTTTGCCTACAAGCTAAAAGAAATCCTCTCCCAAGCTCCGTAACATGTTATAGATAAAAGTCAAATGAAAACCTTCTTTTTCAGTCAGATCCACCATTCTGGGATCAAGATCAGAATCAGTTTTTACTCTAAACTTACACATTCACACAATGACTTTTTAATTAGCTCCGCCTACATTTTTAGGTAAATACAGGTCCCTAAAACTATTGTTTTGTGGAGGATATTCTTATGAGTGTAAATGTTTTTTTTACTGTGCGCATGATCAACCTCAGTCACTGAAGTGTTGGTGGACTGTTCTGCAGGTGTAAACTAGCTTAAGGCTCACTGGTGTGCCTTAACCCTTAGATGCATAAGTGGGGTCAAAACTGACCCCAGGTGTTGTTATTTTGAAAAATCTTTGAAATTAAAAGTAGTTAGAGTTTCAGGTATTCCTCATGAAACTTGTTTGTGACATGAGGCCATAGCATTACAAAAAAACATGTATACTTTTTTAAGATTTTTCATCTTTTGTATCACTACCCCACTCCTCCATAAGTGGGGTCAAAAATTACAAAAATTACCCCAACCGTTTCTTATGGAATCTCAAGAGTAAGCACTTGGAACTTTTGATTCTTAACAATTGTACTTGTTGGTTTACATTTACTGTGACACTTCCACATCTGATGCAGCATCAGGAGGTCATTTTGACTCAACATCACACATGTAAGGTTTACAAACGTACAGAGACTCTTTATCACAGAACTGTCAAAGGAGTTTGTGACTTCTCACATGAAAAGTCGACTGGAAAGTAACTCAAACTCACCAACCTACATCACTTTAGCTCTGGGAAGGTGTTTAGTGACAAAATCCACAATCCACACACACGAGAAAAGCTCACAGGACCAACAGAAGAGAAACCCATGTCAGATTTGTGTAAGAAACAAGGACCGCAAAGCCACCAACTGCTGCTGGAAAAGCAGTATTCCTGTGACTAATCACAGCTAAAAGCACATTGTTTGAAACAACTGCACACAGTGAGACAAGAGAACATGTTTCATTGTGTGTTCAAATACGTGGAGAATGTTATAGTCCCCAGTTTTAGTTTTATTTCTTGTCCGTCTTCAATAATCAAACCGACAGCCACAAAATGGATTTTGCCTTTTCTTTCTTTTTTTTTTTTTTTTTTATCTGACTGATTTGTGTTTAAATGTGAATAAAAACCTGATAAACTAGCATGTCAAAAATGTTTTTTTGTTGTTCAAAATATATTAAAAATCATCTTTATGCTAAATAAAGTGTTACTGAAAAAATGCTTTGATTTTAAGTTGGGTCATTTTTGACCCACTCATGGAAGAGTGTATGTAATGGTAGGCCATGCATCTACGGGTTAAAACAGTTTATGTTCTAAATGTACATGATCCCCTTAAAAAAAAAAAAAAAAGAAACTATAAGAGGTTTGTCAATATGTCATGTTTTCATAAAGACATATGGCCTTTAACAATCATCAAAAAATACACGTAACAGAGAGAGCAACAAACATCAAGTTCAAAGGTTTGAAGAACTCTGAGGTATTAAATTCAAAGATTTGTGCAAACAACAACAAGAGTGAGAGGAGAGAGGAGAAAGATGAGGAGTGAAGAGATAAGAAATAGAAGAGAGTGGGAGGGAAGAGGAGAGAAGGAGATGGAGACAGAGAGGAGGAGAGTAAAGAAGAAGAAGAAGAAGAAGAAGAAGAGATGGAGAGAGAGAGGATGGATGGATGGAGAGATGTAAGAGCAGTGACAGAGGAAATTGCAGTCTAACCCCCAGACACTGGATTATTGTTGATCATGTTCAGATTAAGCTCATCATCTGTCTTCAGAGAGGAAGTGGGCGGGGCTAAGTGTACATTTGTTTGTGTGTGTGTGTGTGTGTGTCATCACTAACACAGAACCAGGGCATTGAAGTTCATATTGTAGTCAGCGCTGGGTTAAAAAATGTACCAAAAAGATTAAAATCATTCCAGTCTCTGAAGAAAACAGAAATACAATGAAATGTCCAAAACCTATACCTTTACAAAACTTCAACAGGTAAAATAATCACACGTTTTGGCTGAAGCCACATGGAGACATTGTCTTTGGTTTAATCCAGGCCCCAGACCTAAACTTGGAGTAACGTGAAGCCTAAACTTACCTGTTAAACTGAACTGTTTATAAACTTACTCCTCCCACACCTGCACCTCCTCCTCTACACCTGCATCTCCTCCTCTACACCTGCACCTCCTCCTCTACACCTGCATCTCCTCCTCCCACACCTGCATCTCCTCCTCTACACCTGCATCTCCTCCTCTACACCTGCTTCTCCACCTCCGACACCTGCATCTCCTCCTCCCACACCTGCATCTCCACCTCCGACACCTGCATCTCCTCCTCTACACCTGCATCTCCTCCTCTACACCTGCATCTCCTCCTCTACACCTGCTTCTCCACCTCCGACACCTGCATCTCCTCCTCCCACACCTGCATCTCCTCCTCCCACACCTGCTTCTCCACCTCCGACACCTGCATCTCCTCCTCCCACACCTGCACCTCCACCTCTACACCTGCATCTCCTCCTCCCACACCTGCATCTCCTCCCACACATCTCCTCCTCCCACACCTGCACCACCTCCCACACCTGCATCTCCTCCTCTACACCTGCATCTCCTCCTCCCACACCTGCACCTCCTCCTCCCACACCTGCACCTCCACCTCTACACCTGCACCTCCACCTCCCACACCTGCACCTCCTCCTCCCACACCTGCACCTCCTTTATACCTGCATCTCCTCCTCCCACACCTGCACCTCCTCCTCCCACACCTGCACCTCCTCTACACCTGCATCTCCTCCTCCCACACCTGCATCTCCACCTCCCACACCTGCATCTCCACCTCCCACACCTGCATCTCCACCTCCCACACCTGCATCTCCTCCTCCCACACCTGCATCTCCTCCTCTACACCTGCACCTCCTCCTCCCACACCTGCACCTCCTCTACACCTGCATCTCCTCCTCCCACACCTGCATCTCCTCCTCCCACACCTGCATCTCCTCCTCTACACCTGCACCTCCACCTCCCACACCTGCATCTCCTCCTCTACACCTGCACCTCCACCTCTACACCTGCATCTCCACCTCCCACACCTGCATCTCCTCCTCCCACACCTGCATCTCCTCCTCCCACACCTGCATCTCCTCCTCTACACCTGCACCTCCACCTCCCACACCTGCATCTCCTCCTCCCACACCTGCACCTCCTCTACACCTGCATCTCCTCTACACCTGCATCTCCTCCCACACCTGCACCTCCTCCTCCCTCAACTGCATCTCCTCCCACACCTGCACCTCCCACACCTGCACCTCCTCCTCCCACACCTGCATCTCCTCCTCTACACCTAAATCTCCTCCTCCCACACCTGCATCTCCACCTCCCACACATGTCCTCCTCCCACACCTGCATCTCCTCCTCTACACGTGCATCTCCTCCTCCCACACACGTCCTCCTCTTACCCTGCACCTCCTCCACAGCATCAGAAGAACTTAAAGGCCTCCTCCTCAGATTGTTCTGTACCACACAACAGCACTCAGAAGAGAAGAGCAGTTCTTCAAACCAAACAGACTCGCCGCTGGAGGAAGTCAGATTCTTTTACTCAACTATGTATTTTTACCCCGTTTAATAAAACATGTCTGAAGAGGGTTTTAAAAATGCATCAGGCTCCATTTGTGGCAGGTAACGGTTTAACCCGGACTGTGCACAGACGTGATGGGACTCTGACTGCACCTGGTTAGATAAAGAAGAGCTCTTATGTAAAATGCACTTTACTGAGTTCTCTCAGCAGTAGTTTCCTGTTGTAATATCGTTGTATTGTTCAGCAGCTGATGCACCGGTGATTAGAAACATCGTGTATTCAGCAGAGGTGGCAAAAAGTTCCCTCTTTAAAGGTGCACTGAACCAGAGGCACAAGGGCGTCGTCTTTGGCGCTCAATGGCGCTTCACCCATCCTACTCTCTTCAGCTGAAGACATATATTTAACGATTTTCTACAAAATGTTTTCTGAGCTAAGAAGACAAAGTTATTTGTATAAAAATAAAGATGTTGACAATTTTATTTGTTAGTTTTGAACAGTTTGTAAAGTCCAAAAGTTAGACAAGGAAAGTTTAGTTAGAGTTTGGCTTTGTTTTTTTTTGTGAAAGTAAATTGTAAACAAGCTCCTTACAAAACTCATTTCTCATAAACAAAAGGCCAGTTTACTACTACCTTATTATTACAGGCAAACGGATCCTGATCTGAATCAAAAGTGTGATTCAGCCTCAAATACTACCTCCCCCGGCCCACTTGTCTGCCTTTACTTGAGATTACTCAGCTGCCGTGGTGGATATGTTTCTGTTGAGTTACTGGAAAATCACACACTTTTTGTTTTCAGTCAGAATTTCGCACAGTATTTCTTTTTAACCCGGCTGCACACCAGAGAAGTTTAAGATCTTTTGTGAGTTTATGGACTTGTCAAAAAGTCAGACATAAGGATTCTTAGTCTGACAGTGGCATCATGTGTCAGAAGAACAGAGACGACTCAGCAGCGAGTGGCAGAACCAGAGCCGGCTCGTTATATAGGCGGTATAGGCAAATGCTAAGGGCGCAGAATGAGGAGGGGCGCCGGCCGATGCTCCTGAGATGCGGAGCTCAAAGGGTGACTGACGTCTGATACATACGTCTGATCATTCACAGCACTAACGCTGTAAAATCAAAGACCCGGGCTACAGTTTGGAGAGAACACTATTGTGCTAAACCTGTGTGGTGAACCGGAGGCTGCATGCGCCTCTTGACCTGTCTGAGTGCGACTTTGGCTCATTCAGAAACATTTGCGTCTCCACACGCTCTCTCTCTCCCTCTCTCTCTTTTTCTCTCTCCCTCGGGAAGCAGCGTGCGACTGTCAGTGCAGCGTCAAAGCAGAGCTGTTTAACAGACACATTGTTTCTTTGAGAAGCATTTTGAACTTCCAGTGATATTCTGTGAAACGAGAGCTTCATTTTGATCTATGGTTTGTTCAAATCCGTCTTATATCCACGGAGAAAAGGTCCAAAGTGTACAATGAAATAAAACGTGTGCAAAGAACAACGGCGAAAATCGCGAAAAACGGCGCACCGCGGAAATGTTGAACGTGGCCCTTACAGATTTTATTTGTGGATGAATGTGACATAAAACACACACTGACCTGAGAAAAGTGTATTCAACAACAGCAGCGGTGTTTTCTGCTCTAACCACACAGGACAGTCCTGTCAGATCGAGTCAGTCTCCTTAAAGCTCAGTTTTACAGGGGTGGAGCTCAGGGGGGCATCTGGGGCTGGAGCCCCTAAATCTGTCATCTATGGGGATCCCCCTTTTGATTTTTTTATTTAACTGAATCATGTCTTTTTAAATATAGTAAAATTACATCACATATTAAAAATATCACATCTAAAACTCACCAAAATGCAGTAAATTGCACAGAATTTTTAAAAATTCTCCTGGGGGAGAATTCCCCCAGACCCCCTGAATTACATCAAAACCTTGTTATATTGAAATGTATTTGTATTTAAGGGCTTATGGCACTAAGGGTCTGTTTGCAAATATAATTTAAATAACAATTTCTTTTGGAAAGGGGAAGTAGAGGGCTATACCCACTACAATTTATATCTATCAGGGGCGCTGTTTGAAATCTCGCTAAGGGCGCCAAAAGGGCTAGAGCCGGCACTGGGCAGAACAGTGTGTGTTCACGTGATCCAGTGCAGTTTTCTTTTATAAAAGTCAAACAACAACGATGAAATTCCAGTGGTTTAAAGCTGGTTTATAAAGGAGCCGTTTCGCTCACACAGCAGTGTAAAAGTCATGTTCTATAATCTATAGTCTAGTAAAGGTGCTTCTCACATCACTGAAGAAGCAGGTGTGTTGGAGATGACACCATGTGGAATGCTTGTAAAAGAGACTTTGACTACGAACACAAAGTGTTACATTTATTTACAGACGATGAGGCGATGTTTCTTCTTTATCTGACATTTGCAGAGCCGTCACAAGGCAGATGCACCAGATGCTTCTGTTGTAAAGGTCCTCGCTCATGCAGCAGGTGAACCTCACCATGATGCTCCTGAGACAAACAGTCCTAACAGAGTCACAGTGACACAGACAGAAAGAGAGAAACTACAACACATCTGTGACTCTGGCCACGCCTCCTGGACTTGTAGAGGAAAACATCGAGCTTAAAATCTGCCCAAAACTTATAGTGTGCAGAAGGCTGTCAGAGGGAGTTCCTGCAGTTGCCATAAGTATCTATGAAGAGGGGCAGCTTATCCTTATTAAGAGGCGGAGCTTATCAGTTCTGTAGTTTTGAACAGGAAGTCAATGCATGTAAATGACTAATCTACATAAGTATCATTCTTTACTGTACTGGAGGGGCTCAAACAGTTCATGTTCAGGATGAGAAGGGTCGGCTGCTATCCGACCTGCACAACCCAAGTCCTGGAGATGTACAGGTAATGGACACGCCCCCAAGAACCCGTCACTTTCTGTGTGTCTGAGCCCCGGCCACTCACAGAACAAGATCCTTATGAAGTGTCTCATGAGTTTACATGTTTACAGTGTCTCCCTCCCTATCGCTGTCCAAACTGCAAAACTGAAATAAGCAGTTTTTTGTTTGTTTTTTGTTTAGTTTAATTGTTGGCTATGACTATTTTGAAGCTTTTGTGTTCTACTCTAAATATACTATTTTTTTGTAATCACAAGTGAATAAGTGGCATCAGCTGCAGGACAATACAAGATGACACAAACACGCAGGAATCCGTCTAAATACTAATGATGAGAGAATAACATGGTGGCCTTATCAGAGTCGACTGAACAAACTCAAGCCCCCAGAGCAATAGAAAAGTGTTATAACTGATACAAATAAACCCTTAAAATAACATTTCAGTTTTACAAATGCCTAAAGGAACACAAAACAATAACAGGAACGAGAGTTTAATCTTATAAGAGTATTTTCTTTCTTTCATTTTTATTACACAGTCAGAACTCTCAGACTGTCGCTGTTTTTCATTGTTTTTTTACAAAATGAACAGCTCCCAACTTGATCTCACAGAAATGTGTTTGTATACCACACACATATACATGTGTATGTATAACACTCAGATATAAATGTGTATGTATAACAAACAACTATAAATGTGTATGTATAACACACATATATAAATGTGTATGTATAACACTCAGATATAAATGTGTATGTATAACAAACAACTATAAATGTGTATGTATAACACACATATATAAATGTGTATGTATAACACACAGATATAAATGTGTATGTATAACACACATATATAAATGTGTATGTATAACACACAGATATAAATGTGTATGTATAACACACAGATATAAATGTGTAAGTATAACAAACATATATAAATGTGTATGTATACCACACAAATATAAATGTGTATGTATAACACACAGATATAAATGTGTATGTATAACACACAGATATAAATGTGTAAGTATAACACACAGATATAAATGTGTATGTATAACACACATATATAAATGTGTATGTATAACACACATATATAAATGTGTATGTTTAACACACATATATAAATGCGTATGTATAACACACATATATAAATGTGTATGTATAACACACAGATATAAATGTGTATGTATAACACACAGATATAAATGTGTATGTATAACACACAGATATAAATGCGTATGTATAACACACATATATAAATGTGTATGTATAACACACATATATAAATGTGTATGTATAACACACAGATATAAATGTGTAAGTATAACACACAGATATAAATGTGTATGTATACCACACAAATATAAATGTGTATGTATAACACACAGATATAAATGTGTATGTATACCACACAGATATAAATGTGTATGTATAACACACAGATATAAATGTGTATGTATAACACACATATATAAATGTGTATGTATAACACACATATATAAATGTGTATGTTTAACACACATATATAAATGCGTATGTATAACACACATATATAAATGTGTATGTATAACACACAGATATAAATGTGTATGTATAACACACAGATATAAATGTGTATGTATAACACACAGATATAAATGTGTATGTATAACACACATATATAAATGTGTATGTATAACACACATATATAAATGTGTATGTTTAACACACATATATAAATGTGTATGTATACCACACAAATAAGTGCTGTACTCGTAAGCTATATATATCTTATTTCCTAGGGCTGTAATGGTACACGTGGTTGCAGTGAATCAGTGCAGTGTGCTTGGTTCGTGTATGTGTGTATCATTTCAATCCAATTTTACAATAAATACATTGACTTGGCACAATCGAGGGCAGAACTAGCATGAGCAGAACTAGCGTGTACACGCGGCTTGTTTGTACAAAGATGCTATCGAGAGATGGACTGGTTTATTTTTTGATGTTTTAATAACCTTTTTTTTTTCTTTTGCACTAATTTCCAGCAACTGTGGTAATATTTTTGATGGATTCACATGACTCAAACACCTCTGAATCAGCGCACGAATAAGACAAAGGTTTGGACTCAACAACAGTCTCAAATAGTCCTTGAACTTGTCATGTGCCACTGTTCATTTGATCACATTCATCGAATCACACATTGGGCTAATGGTTACGATTCCTAATAAACTTAAGTATAAATTTAAATCTAATAGGCCCAGTTATTTTCTTGTATTCATGCTGCAGGGCATCAGGGTTCATTTGTTAACTCTTTCCCTGCCAAGGATGATAATTTCGTCATAAGCTTTTTTTAATATGCAGCGATAGAAGGCTCTCTGATACACGTGTCCGGTGCACCAGCACTATATAATCATGAAGCAGTTTCATATATTCACCACCGGAAGGCAGTATCGCATTAGCACAAGAGCACAGAGGAAGTCCCAGAACCGGAAAATGCACGTCTTTTCTGTTTACATCATGGATGTATTATATTATCAGCACAGTCGGCAGTGTTTACGTGATCATCCGACTCTAAAGGATCAGCTTTCTGTTCAAACGGATTACAGACAACACATCTTGGACTAAAACATAGTTGAGTAAGTTTAGAGCAGATCTGTAAAATGAAGAAAAGACGATCCCACTGGACTAGGACTGGACTAGGACTGGACTAGGACTAGGACTTGGACTGGACTAGGACTGGACTAGGACTGGACTAGGACTCCGAGGAGAACGACACATGCAGCGAGTCTCAAGAGAAAAACAAACGTCCTCTTCCGTGAGTGATCCATAAGTGTCAGAGTGAATAAAACTACTGTATTTCTTCATGTTTGAAGGTTACATAATCTTTGCCTGTGAAAGCGTCTGAATCTATAGAATCTGCATCAGGAAGTAGAAAAAGTCCTGTGATGCCTCCTCGTTTGTAACACAGCTTTTGTTGGTTTAAAGATGAAAAAGACACTCGTCTTCATTGTTTTAATCACGTGAAGCTCGTATTTTTATCCTAAATACATTATTTCACTGTAGTGGCTCATATTCTTTCACCAAAAAGTTGAACAGACAAAAATAAAACTGACATGAAGTTTGATTTAGAAAAAGGACGTTATCTCAAAAGTTTCTCGTCAAACGCTGAAATCTAATGAAAACAACAAACTTCAAATGTTTATAAAAAGAGAACGGAATAACGTAGAATAACATTTATTTTTTTAAATGAAAGCAGACACTTGTAGGTCTCGTTTGGTGTATAACATGTTATAATTCCAGTTGCACAAGGTTTTTTGTGGAGCTGTGAATATTGCTTAAAATTAGCAAAAAGTCCTGGCAGAGAAGGAGGGTCAAAGTCAGAATAGAGCTGGCAGTGAAAGAGTTAATATTAAAAGTATAATAGTATTTTTACAGTGAAGCTCATGATCCTGATATTAGCGCAGAGTTACACCCCCAGGCAGACACACTCTGTCAGTGGCACAGCTTGTTAGTTCTAGCCTTCAGTCCAGGAGGTTGCTGGTTGGATTCTGCTTTGAAGAGCCTCGTGCTGCAGTGTGAGAGTTCCACAGAGAAGTATTTCTCTTGTTGAAATGTTTTATGTATGCAGTCTCTCTGCCTTTTACTGACAGCGCGTAAATGTGATGCTGAGCCGCCTAATTACAAGACAGCTAATCGTTAGCTTCATGTTTTATGGAGCTGGATAGGATTTTAATATTTAAGCTGTCTCGCTTGATCAGTCGGAGCTGAAGGAATATCTACACTTAAATTACCTGCGTGTGGAGCTGTGGTATTGATCTGCTTCTGAACACTGTCACTAGTTTGATGAGAAGGTTCTTCAGGCAGAATCAGAGCATGTTTTATTAGCAGTGAACAAATCTCACAGCAGAAATGTGCTTCAGTGATGTGCTACAACATAAAACAATGAAGAATATATTAAAAACACAGTAACCTGCTGTGAGGGACAGCGCAGGACACTTAGAATCTGACTGAGGACTCCAGACTCGGACTGAAGTCTGACTTAGGTCCCTGTTTTTCAAGACTCAGACTCGTGGCCCAAGAGACTCAGGCGTGATCTGAATATGCAGCACAGACGTTAGTGCAGACAGGACAGGTGTAACTCAGCTTTTAGTTCACTCATCGGTTAACTGCTAAAACTAATCTCCCTGGAAACCGCTGACAAATGTCTCGTTAAATGATCTTTGATGAATTGTGTCTTGCAGATGCCTCTGACTTACCAACACAGTCTCACAAGAAAGCGTACATACACTGTACCACCACACAAAAACAGTGTATTGTGAGCATGATCTCACTCCTTTCTAAGAATTTGAAAACACTTAAAAATGACAAGAGGCATAAGGGAATGTTTTGTTTCTTTCTTCTTTTCTTTTAGAATCAGGATTTTCATAAATAGGAAACCCACCTTTACAACCACCATAGAAATGAACTGGGACTGGGACCTTCTGTCTCTGCTCTCTAACGCCAACCAGCTTTATCCGCTGCTAAAAGCTAAATCTAAATGCTAGTAAATTCTACACTGTTTTGGCACATTTAGCCTAACATTGGCCAAAAAGAAAAGTGACCCAAATTGTTACTTTATAAACAATTAACAATTAATAAACATGTTTGTTTGTGATTAGCTGCTAACCGGGCTAGCTTCTGTCATTTATTTACTGACTCTTACTTGCAAAAAAAAAAAAAAAAAAGGAAGGAAAAAAAAGAAATGAAATTGCATGTATTCCAATTTATTAAAAAATACATAATATTAATATTAATCAATCACAATCATAAAAATAATGATAAAAGATAAATATCGGTAATAATAGTATTAACAAGTAAAATATACAGAGAGATAAATAAGATATATGCAAGTAATAACATAGATTATAGATTATATATCAAAAATCGATTATAGTTACTTGTATTTGTATATACTATATATACAAATACAATTACTACATGTAGAGGCTGTATATCTATTCATGGATGCAATAGAGGTATCTGTATAGCATCCATGAAAATATACATGTATTTACACAAGAACACAATGTTTTATTGTTGTTGTTGTTTACCTGGAAAAGGCCTCATTACATTCTGGTGGAGTGGAAAGGTGGCATCACCAAGGATCACATGAGGCGGGGAGATGGATGTTCAGGCAGGTTAGCAGGTGGAGGGATGTCCCAAAGGTAGATTCCACTATCGCTCTCTCTTCCAGACGTTCCAATATCCACCAATTTGAACTCAAAGTTAAACAGGACCGGGGTGTGTGTGTGTTTTTTGTTTTTTGTTTTTTTGTTATAAGAGTAATAATGACTCCCTGTATGTGGTGGTGCCTTTATTTCCTCATGTTTGCCATCGATGCAACCGATACAATTGGGAAAGTTCCACAAACGCCAGAAACCAGCAGCAATAGCAGACCACTGGGTAGCGCCTGGCAGAGCCACAAACTCCCCACTCAAGGCCTGCCAGAGTGCATGACAAACTTCAGACACAATGAGGTAAACGGTGGTGGAGCCCAGCACACGTAGGGTCACGGCATCGAGACAGGGCAGCTGTGTGTTGCTCGGTGTTAAATAAACGAGCGAAGACGACTCACCAGGTCGTCAAACCTGAACGCAGACTTGTGAACGTACTTGAAATGCACCTCCTCGTCAACCGCTCACATTGAACTCACCAGCGCATTGAACTCCCCATCCTCGCGACGATTTCTGTTTAGAGGGCGAGTCGACCATCTTCTTTTGTTTCGCCCTCGTAACAGCAGTAGTAAGTGAGTGAGTGCAGGAGGACAGGTCTGAGTGCAGGAGGACAATCCTGATCCTAATTTTAACCTGTCCCAAGCCCCACACCTAAACTTACCCATTTCACCTAAAGAAAACATCCCCACGTGGCTTCAAACAAAACTTGTGTCTTTTTACGCTGTGAAATATCGTCTAATTTTTACGCTTTTTCATATGTAAAAAAGTCGTAAAATTGTGTCGTGGTGGTAAATGTACTCTTTCTTGTGAGACTGTTGGAGCGCGTGTGTCGGAATTGTGGTACCACAGAATTCGGAGGACAGGGACGTCTTAACTGTGAGATTTCAAAAAAGCAGAATTTTGAAATGAAGGGCTGTTGTAATTACGGCATGTCGGCAGAACTGGCAGACCCACTTTTTAGCATGGTCTACAGTAAAAAGAAAATGTAAATGTAGGTAAACTTGTCAAACTTGGTCCATAGCAGTGTTGTTTTTGGCTGGAGAGTGGACTCAGCAGTGGACAAGCTCCCAGTGAGCAGGCTGTGGAGCGAAGCCTCCTGGGACAAACACACAGCATTTGAGTGTATTTTCCTGCGCCGTGGGTTTTTCATTTGTGCGATGTGAGCGTGTTTACCCAGAGAGGGAGAGGCTTTGACAGCTCCAGCACATTCTCAAAGCTAACAATCAGTTTGACAGCCACAGGAGGCCCAGAGAGAGAGAAGTGTGCTCTGACTGTACACACACAAGGAGCCCACATCCAGCAGTGGCTTTGGAATGTAAAAATGTGTTATGGACCAGAGTCACGAGGATAAGTGAGAGAAACTGTGGTGTGATGGAGGGTCAGAGTGGAAGAGACGTCTAGGAAAAAAACAACAACAACGACCTCTGGGAGCTGGTGCAGGACCAATTACCTACTGTACATGAAAGGCACCTAGGATTGTTGTCAGGATATCCATGATACCAAATTATCAAAAGCAAATATAAACAAATTATGAGTTAAATCAATCCATCCTTAGGGAAATGTGCATACAGGACAACAGCTGTCAGCAAGAAACAAATCAGAAAACGTTCTAAATGGCATATAGGCACAATCCCATAAATCTACTGACGAAGAGCTTTACATCAACAAACAGCACGCACATTTCCACTTGGTTAAGAACACAAAATAATTAAACTTTATATTTTTCATTTAGGAGTAAAAGTAGCATTTTGAAACAAAAATCAGACTGCTGTGTTCTGTCTGAATCTAAAGATAAACTATTGTGTTTCTCATAGAGGGCTGAAAGCTACATTCTGATTGGCTGTGCCATAGTTTCACTTTGTTGTCTGGAAGAAGCTGTTGAAGCCAAAACTTAATGTGGATATCAATAACCATGTGTCGGGACAGATTGTGTCTTTTAAGTTAAGGTTCCTTTAACTTTACAACATTTAACCACGCTCCTTTTAGTCGATAGGACAAGTCTTTTATCGACCAAAGATCTCTATTGCAGATGAAGACGGTGTAGTCCCTCATTCATCCAGGAGTGATCCATAGTAGAAGTCTTCAAAGTAGTCATCTGGACAGTGTTTCCGAAGATCAAGACGTTTCGACTCTCATCCGAAAGTCATTTTCAATCTGATGGAAGTAGACTGAGACTGGCTGTATTTATATACTAAGATAAGCCCTCCCCTAGGAGGGGCTAAACCCACCCAAACTTGTTCCTGAAACCTGTTCCTAAAACTGGTTTGGTAAGCCCTAGCTTCCTATCCATTGTTCCCTGTTTCTATTGTTCTATTGTTCTCTGCTTCCTCTTCATTGTTCTCAGCTTCCTTTCCTTTGTTCTGACTGGGCCTGCCTAGACTGTTTCAAGCTCCCCTAACTAATTCACTGGTAAATTGCCCTGGCTACCTGTGAACAAGATACAGTAGCATACTGGGTGATCTTGTTGTAGACATAAGTCCTGGAGACTGTACTTATGTCTACAACAAGATCACTCAGTATGCTACTCTATCTTGTTCACAGGTAGCCAGGGCAATTTACCAGTGAATTAGTTAGGGGAGCTTGAAACAGTCTAGGCAGGCCCAGTCAGAACAAAAGGAAAGGAAGCTGAGAACAATGAAGAGGAAGCAGAGAACAATGGAGAGGAAGCAGAGAACAATAGAACAATAGAAACAGGGAACAATGGATAGGAAGCAAGGGCTTACCAAACCAGTTTTAGGAACAGGTTTCAGGAACAAGTTTGGGTGGGTTTAGCCCCTCCTAGGGGAGGGCTTATCTTAGTATATAAATACAGCCAGTCTCAGTCTACTTCCATCAGATTGAAAATGACTTTCGGATGAGAGTCGAAACGTCTTGATCTTCGGAAACACTGTCCAGATGACTACTTTGAAGACTTCTACTATTGCAGATGAACTAATCACATGGAAAGGCATTCTGTTTGACTTGGCAGGTGGCAGAAATCGAGCAGAAAAAATAGTCCGTTTATTGAAAGTAAAAAGGTGATAAGTACCTGTTTTAAAGTGTTTGTGAGGATCTGTACTTTACTTGAGCATCAAACATCAGGAAACTTAATTACTCTTGCTTTGTCCATTTTCAAATAAATGCCTGTACTTTCTACTCCCTACAATTTAAAACTAGGTAAGTCACTTTAAACAGATAGAATTATAATGAATTGACTGTAAAGCCGACTGCACACTGCACAACTTTACAAACCAGCTTTGTGCATTCATTTGCATAGATTGGTTAAAATGTCTTTAAACATTTTTAATTGATTTGACCTTTATTTAACCAGGGAAGTCCCACTGAGATTCAGAATCTCTTTAGCAGGGGAGCCCTGGGGGAAGCGTCATTTACTACATTCTACATTTTATTTGTGTTTTCCTGGTTAAGACGATGTTACTTGATGGACCTTGATTATGTGACTTGTTTTGAGAAATGTTTCGGTCTCGTTTCAATACATTTGTTCTTATTTTAAGCCAAATAATATGTCAATGATGTCATTTTATTCACCACAGAGGCAAATTTGATTGAAGCTCAAATCTTTGGAAGAGAGTCAAAAATGTTTGGAAAGTGAAATATGCTTTTAAATGTTTCACTTAGAGACTAGAGGCTAGAGATTTACATTTGGCAGTAAACATTGGCTTTTGTACTTAAGATATTTTGCAATGCTTTACTTTTACTCAAATAAATGAGTTTCAGCAGGACTTTGACTTTTACCAGAGTCTTTTTTACACAAGTAACTAAACTTTAACCTGAGTAGTAAACTTCAGTGCTTCTGCCATCTCTGAACAATCATTTTATCCTGTGCAGTTCTGTAGTTACAGTTACAAATAAGAAGTATCCCCACATTTGAATCAGTAACTGTCTTCTGTCAGTGTGTGGTCCTTCTCCTGAGGACCTGAAGACGGTCTCAGCCTCAGGACTGTGACGTTATTCTGTTTCCAGTAGGATGGCAGTAGTGCTGTGCTGTGTGGAGCAGATTAGACATCGACTGCTCACAGTCTGATTTCTCATGTAAACAAAAGGCACACTGCTACATTTCCCATCAGCCCTGGACCTGCTCCAGTCCTCAGTCTTTTGGAAAACACAGCTCAAAAGAGCACAAAGACAGAGAAGCTGTTTTGTTTTGTTTTTTTGAGTTGTGGGGCTAATAGAATGTAAATAGCCATCATAATCATTTTGTAGAAGATGCACAGATAGTAGATTAACATGATATTACAAAAGGTGTGTTCAAGATGCCGCCTGGATTACAGACGACAGCAGATGGCTAAAGCTGAGCAGAGAAGAGTTGACTTTACACTTGAGCTCTGACTTTCATCAGCCTAAACATGTGTGGTGTTATAACAACAGTCTAAACATGTGTGGTGTTATAAGTGGTGTTATAACAACAGTCTAAACATGTGTGGTGTTATAAGTGGTGTTATAACAACAGTCTAAACATGTGTGGTGTTATAACAGCAGTCTAAACATGTGTGGTGTTATAACAACAGTCTAAACATGTGTGGTGTTATAACAACAGTCTAAACATGTGTGGTGTTATAACAACAGTCTAAACATGTGTGGTGTTATAACAACAGTCTAAACATGTGTGGTGTTATAACAGCAGTCTAAACATGTGTGGTGTTATAACAACAGTCTAAACATGTGTGGTGTTATAACAGCAGTCTAAACATGTGTGGTGTTATAACAACAGTCTAAACATGTGTGGTGTTATAACAACAGTCTAAACATGTGTGGTGTTATAACAACAGTCTAAACATGTGTGGTGTTATAACAACAGTCTAAACATGTGTGGTGTTATAACAGCAATCTAAACATGTGTGGTGTTATAACAGCAATCTAAACATGTGTGGTGTTATAACAACAGTCTAAACATGTGGTGTTATAACAACATCTAAACATGTGTGGTGTTATAACAACAGTCTAAACATGTGTGGTGTTATAACAACAGTCTAAACATGTGTGGTGTTATAACAACAGTCTAAACATGTGTGGTGTTATAACAGCAATCTAAACATGTGTGGTGTTATAACAGCAGTCTAAACATGTGTGGTGTTATAACAGCAATCTAAACATGTGTGGTGTTATAACAACAGTCTAAACATGTGGTGTTATAACAACAGTCTAAACATGTGTGGTGTTATAACAGCAATCTAAACATGTGTGGTGTTATAACAACAGTCTAAACATGTGTGGTGTTATAACATCAGTCTAAACATGTGTGATGTTATAACAACAGTCTAAACATGTGTGGTGTTATAACAGCAGTCTAAACATGTGTGGTGTTATAACAACAGCCTAAACATGTGTGGTGTTATAACAGCAGTCTAAACATGTGTGGTGTTATAACAACAGTCTAAACATGTGGTGTTATAACAACAGTCTAAACATGTGTGGTGTTCTAACAGCAGTCTAAACATGTGTTATAACAACAGTCTAAACATGTGTGGTGTTATAACAGCAGTCTAAACATGTGTTATAACAACAGTCTAAACATGTGTGGTGTTAGAAAAGCAGATAGACAGGACAAAGACAGTGTGACGTTTGATTAAAGCCAATCAGCTGTCAGGCCACACGTGTTCACTGCATTACATTTCCCAGCATGCACCACTGCTGCAATCAGCTGCTTTTTTCTCGTGTTCACTGTCTGACGACGCGCCTATACACAAACTGAAGCCTCGAGATCAGGAACTATAGTGTTGTCATCATCTGTGTAAGAGTTTCATGAACACAACTTTCATGAACATGACTTATGTGTGTCACATCTGATTTTTACTGAAAGTCTTTGTAAATGTAACTTATTTTTACTATTAAAAAAGCAATGTGCATGATGTTTATTTGTTGATTTTGTGTTTTGGTTCAGTCAGATGGTTTATCTCAGATTTTTGTGAAATCACAAACACGATATAAATCATCTGGCCTTCCATCCGCCCGATTGATTTGAGAATCCAAAACAGCAGTGGTTTTGATGCCCAATCACATTGTTGCAGGGCGGGTCCCGGCGCCGCCGCCGAGTCTAATCCAAGCTAAACAAAGATGGCTGCTTCTGTGGATGTTCGTATTTCTGCTGCTTTTGTTGCGGTTTTAGCAGAAATACAGAGTAATTTCTTTTTGAAAGAAGAGCTGTATGTATGACACTTGTTCTATTAAACTCGGACATTGGATAATACACTATTACGAGTTGTTGCTATGATTGGTTAAGCTCAAATAAGGTAGGCCCCACACCCAATCAGCTCTAAGTATTTCACTAAACGCCCCGCCTTTTCCCAAACACTTTCAGTGAGTCAAGTTCCAGATGGAGACTGTGGAAGAACTCAGATCAGCGTGAGCCAGGTTAGGATTATCCCATCAGAAAGCAGAATGAGTTTGGTTTCTTACAGCCTAAAGCTGATTTTGAACCATGAGTCAGCCACATTGTGTAGAAATCCTAATCTTGGGAAAAACCATGACAAAGTGTCAGTGAACTTGCACCAGTAGCGACTGGAGTGACTTGTAAAAGCAGTTTATTCATTTCCTCTGCAGACTGACACAGAAGCGACAAGAGCAGCCACCTGAGCTCGGCAAAGTTGAGATGAAATTAAGCAAATTCAGAGTCAATCAGTGAACACCTTTTCACAAACACTTTCGAGACATTGTTCCAGGTACTCAAAGTGCTCCCTGCTAGTCCTCTCTCTGAAAGCAGAGACAACACCAGAGCGCTGCTGGTGTGAGTCTGCTTGTTGGTCAGCAGCTTCTAATCTTCAGTGTATGGGCCATTTCAAACTATGGCAACACACGCTCATCTGTGACTGCCAAACCTTTTTTAAAACCACTAGTTGTGAGCTTCTTCAACACACACAGTCACAGATGATCATGATGAAGCTTTGTAATGGATCATATGGTTCATAATACGACATTAGCTACAACAACAAAGTAAGCATATGTGGCAATACGAGGGGTTATGTAGTTTTTAAACACATTTGGACAGATGAAATAAATCAATTGAAATTAACTTTAGCTGTAAATTAAAATGAGACAAAACAAAAACCAACAACGCCATGGAGGAGTTGGCCCAGGACCAATTAGCTAGATGTACGGCACGTATTTGTTGTTGTCAATAGTCAGAGGCTTGAGTCAAAATGATCAGATGCAAATATGACATTTATGAATACAATTTTTGTAAGTTAAACCCATCGTATACTTTAGGTTTAATTAAGTTAAGCAGACAGTTTGAAAATCAAAGTCCATTTAAGTACAGTTCCCAGTTTTGTTAGTGTCCACAGACAGACATGGAAGCCCTTCACTTGGCTCCAGAAGAACGCTGTTGATGTACACTTAACAGAACAGGCAAGTTGGCAATGGCGGATCTAAAAGTTTAAAGAGAAACTAAACTCTTTTTTCACTGTCAGACTGTGTATATGGGGTCAAAAATGAATTATATTCTGTTTCCAGGCCTTTTTTGGACATATTTGTGCAAACTCGCTCATTTTGCAGTTATGTGTGTAAAACAGCGGTTGTACTGCCTCGATGGACAAACGCTGTCAGTGCATTTTCAGTTCACGCTGACGTCACAGTGAGTTGACACGACAGACGAGCCGCCCAGATGGTTTATCTAAACTCCTCCCTCTGACATCGCTGCTGTGGAGAGTTGGAAAATGATCACCTGCTGCGTAATTACATCAGCCGTCATTTGGCGCAGGTTGATCGGCAAGTGGTGAGATGTGCAGTCGCTTGTGCTATGATGCGCTGGTTTCAACCTCGTGCCAGTGGCGAGTTTTTCATTTTCATTTTCCTTTTAAAAAAAAATACTCACATCATGTGCTTAGGTAGACTAAAGCAAAGATTTAATACATACAGTATGTTTTGTAAAGTTAATATAAAAAGAAATCTCACGTCAGGACCAGGATCGCTCCGACACAAAACTCACATCATTCACAAGCTCAAAGTCTGTTCACACACTGAGCGTCTCTTAAAAGGCCTCCGAGCATCTCCCACTTTTGCGAGTCTGTTTGAGGTGCAGTTGTGGGCGGAGTTAGTCTCTGCAGAGGCTTTGGTAGAGATGCCAGGCAGGACGCACACCTAACCACCGGTACAGCGGGCGGCACACACAACAGCAGCGGCGCAGCTTACACAGGCCCGTGGCAGGAGCACTACATTCACGCATTTAATCAGCGCTACAAATGATACTATATTTTGCGCATAAAGTCGAATTTTACATACTACCTGAGAGAGGTGAGCGAGCAATGTCAACACAACCGGAGACAGGAAATAAGAGCGCGAGGTCAGAGGGCGAAAGGTGGGAACGGAAGCGCCCACAGTCTATACTGTTACACATAGATTAGTGAGAACTGTGTGGAAACAAATGTATGTCCTGGTACAACATCACTTCAAACTCAAACACGTTTCATTCTGACTCATGGATCCACATGAAAACCAAAACAAGAAATGTAAATAACAAAAAAGGTAAACACTACATTCACGAAGATTAAGTCAGATTTACAATGACTTTCAGTAAAAGTCCGATTCCATTTGAACAATCTCAAATCTAAGTCTGACATATGATTTGAGCTTCGGTGCACTTTTCTTTCCCTGTCCATAAACGACAAGTCATTGCACATCTTTCTCTCACAAAACAGAAAACATTGTTGAAACCGCGGACACCATTTTACCAATAACGCCGGTAATGAAAGGATCACAAGTTCTTTTATAATAAGAGCTTCTTCAGAATCAATCGCATTATTAGCCCAAAGGTCGCGATAATGAACGCGTGGGAAGCCTAATTAAAGATAGCGTCTGGGCGAGTGGCTGCTCTCTCATTACAGCTCCGGCGTGTGAACTTAAAGATTATAATATTTTATTTATTACAACCTGGCTGCACTGGCTTATTATGTGGCTTTTTTGCTTCTCTTTGATTGGATTCAAGAGAAGCACATATATCTCTCCTCTCGGATTCATTAAAGGCAGCTCGCGAAATCAACTTTCATAATAACCAACGCATAATAAACACGGCGTTATTCTGGGGGTGTAATACGTTTTGCTGCTGTGAGAGTTTAAGCGTCGCGTGGATGTCGAGCACAAATGTTCATCAAGGAGACACTTCACTCATAACGAGATGAGTGCAGACGCTTCAGAGGCATTTGTCGAGGATTAGCTAAAATGTGTTAGCTGTGCATTTGAGATGGCTTTAGCTGATGGTGGGCAAGACGGAAGTTTAGATACAATGGTGATTGTTGGTTTGAAGATATAGTGGTCCCTGGTTTATGGCGGGAGTTAGGTTCCAAAAACAACCCGTGAAAGGTGAAACACGTGAAGTAGTGATCTTCATTTTTTACCAATAATTTCATTTAATAATGCACTGAACACATGATTCACCGCCAGATACAACAGCGTGAGTCATTTATGTGACTGCTTAAAGAGGGACGATGCTGTGCTCTTTCACCTGCTCTGCTTTTGACACGTTGTCCGTCCCACTGTGCTCCACAGCCGACCACAGAGCCACGGATCACACGGACTCCAGAGCCACGAAACACATCCGGACTCCAGCGAAGTCACAACACGCTCCTCAAACACATCTCTGAACTACACAAATGACGTGTATATATATATATATATATATATATATATATATATATATATATATATATATTATATATATATATATTTATGTTGAATCATGAAATGTCATTTTAACTCTCGGGTAATATAGGAAAGGACAACAAGTACTATCTTCAACTGAAAATGTTGAGACAGACACCGTTTGGATCCACCTCATCTATAAATCCATAGGTAGACATCATATAATATATGAGAAAGTAAAATTATCAAAGCTATAGTAGACCAAAGTGAGTGCTTCTCAAAGTGCAGTGCAGAAAGTTTCCTGTAGGAGCAGTGCTGAAAAATGCACTTAGAAAGATTCCTAATACGAGTGGAACTAAAACTACCTTTCATGTTGCATGTCAGAGCAGCAGTCAGATTTAACCAGGACTAGAGGTGTGCCATATATCGAATTTTAGATAATATCGTGAATGTTGTTTTGGAAATATGCAAAAATGAAATATTGAGTATATCGTTTAGTAGGAAAAAAAGGTCATCACTCACTTTTGTGATTCGACTAGTGACATTTCAACAATTATCTAACATTTACTAAGTCAAACTTCAATGAGCCAACACACTAAATAGTGCTTGAAATAAATCATCATTTTCCTTTTTATTATGAATTAAAATTATTGCTGCGGTAAAAACAACATTGAGTCAGACAAATGTGTCCAACCATGTCCTATAGCAACTCCAGAATAAAAGAAAATTACTTTCTGATTGTAAGATTTGTCATAAAAACAAAGTTTTCTCCTAATTTCAACTTAGAAAAAGCTTGTCAAAGTAGATATTTTACGCTTGTTTCAATGTAAAATCATATTTTAAAACGGTCGAAATAAAGAACATAATCACTGATTGTAGACATTCATAAACATGTTGCCTTATTTTGTTGAATTTACTTAATATCGTTTGAATATCGTTATCGAAATCTGTCAAAAAAAATATCGAGATAATCATTTTTGCCAATATCGCACAGCCTTAACCAGGACTGTGCCAGAACTGGACCAGGCTTTCAGAAAACAGGACTAACCCAGGACTAAACTAGACTCTTTCATCAGAGAGAGACACCCATTACCTTAGATATATGAACACATACTCAGCTTACACATATCCAAACAGAGGGATGCTGGTATTATCATGCTGTACTTGTGGGTGTTGACGTGTTTATGTTTTCCATCCTAAAGGGGACTTGGTGAAAAAGATTTGAGAAGCACTGGCCACGGACAAACTTAGAAATATGAAGTTGTTGTACAAGTGTGAAGCGATATTTCGGTCCTTGCGGAGTTGGTCTAAATAAAACCTCTGCTCTGCCTCTGATCTGCTCTGGCTGCCTGTAGCTCGCTGCCTTTGAAAGCGTCGGACAAGTGGGCTGATGGATGTTTACAGTGGACTCTCTCCGCACCGCTATTACAGCCGTGTTTTACTTAAGACTTGGACGCGCTTGTCAGTGTCTGCCCGCGGCCCTGGGGGGAGCGTAACACTATCCTCGACATTAGCTTTTCTCTAGACAAGCTCCCTTCAAACATACGTGGCCTCGGGGGCTGGAGAAAACAAACACACAAATCTATTCTACGGAGGAGCGAGCGGGAGAAGAGGAAATGTCAGTGTGTCTCATCCAAAACAAAGCAGTGAGTGAGAAATACCTCCACAAAGATCCATCAGGCTAAAGCAAATATCCAACACTGCTTCAATCCAGAGAGCGTCTTTCATAAACATGTCAGTTTGTAAACGCAATGAAAAGACATCGAATTAAACTGAATAATACCAAACAAGCTAATAACAAGAGCAGCTAATCAGACTTTTCAGAGGAAAAACAAATCCAGCAACAGATCCTCTACTGAGACAAACTTGTTCTGCACCACGTGACTGAATTGTCTACGCTAACATTGAATCTAATGGAAAGAAGCTTGAAATGTAGCTTCTGTGGTTTATATTTGGCATAAATTAGATTGTAACTAGTTTGTCTAAAAAACAAATCAAATAAACAACCTTGTCTCTAGAAAAAATGTAGATATACAATGTTTAACAGATAAAGTTACTAACATGGCTAAGTGTAGAGCTGAGGCGTGTGGTAGGTTCAGATTTGCCTGAAGAACCAAAGAAAATGTGTGTGTAATAAATACATTCTCCAATACATGCTCCATCTTGTGTCCTGTGGTGGGTTGAACAACTGAATGTTTTTGGCCAAACACTGGTTGGTAGATAGATAGATAGATAGATAGATAGATAGATAGATAGATAGATAGATAGATAGATAGATAGATAGATAGATAGATAGATAGATAGATAGATAGATAGATAGATAGGACATGGCTGTGTAGTTTATGTGTAGTTGTTGTCTATTGTCTCTACCTGTTTGTCAAAGCCTGATCCTGTCAGATCTCAGAAGCTAAGCAAGAAAGGGCCTGGTTAGTACTTGGATGGGAGACCGTTAGAACACCAGGAGCCACAGTGGGACGACAGGAGTAGATTGTCGTTGTGTCCTTGGGCAAGACACTTAACCCACACAGCCTCAGTGTCTGTTACACTGGGTGAGTGGATGCTAGATTGTAAAGCGCTTTGAGTGCCTGGAAAGGTAGAAAAGCACTATATAAATAGACCATTTTAGCCCATTTTAGTTGCTGTTTAGTTGTTGTATAGTTGTGTAGTTTCTGTTCCCTGCATATGCATATATATCTAGGACATGACTATGTAGTTGCTGTGTAGTTGTTGTGTAGTTTCTGTCTCCTGCGTATGCGCCTCTAGGACAGTGGTTCCCAACCTTTTGTGTCCCAAGGACACAAAAGGTTGTCTCACACGCCGAGTACCCCGTAACTTGTGCTTTCAGACAAACAAATGGGTTTTCTAGTAGAATATTGCCAATTTTTGCTTTTGTGTTTCTTCTTTTCATGAAATGCTGACTTAAAATGCTTCAAAGCTATTAAAAAAATCATCACAAATAACATTTTTATATTAATAAAAACTAAATTTTACCTTTTGTTAAAGTCTGAAATCATTCCAAGTACCCCCTAGTGAGGGCTCGCGTACCCCCGGGGGTCCACGTACCCCTGGTTGGGAAACACTGCTCTAGGACATGACTATGTAGTTTCTGTGTAGTTGTTGTGTAGTTGTTGTGTAGTTGTTGTGTAGTTTCTGTCTCCTGCGTACGTGCCTCTTGGACATGGCTGTGTAGTTGTTGTGTAGGTGTTGTGTAGTTGTTGTGTAGGTGTTGTGTAGGTGTTGTGTAGGTGTTGTGTAGGTGTTGTGTAGTTGTTGTGTAGGTGTTGTGTAGGTGTTGTGTAGGTGTTGTGTAGGTGTTGTGTAGTTTCTGTCTCCTGCGTACGTGCCTCTTGGACATGGCTGTGTAGTTGTTATGTAGTTTCTGTGTAGTTGCTGTCTGGTTGTTGTGTAGTTTCTGTGTAGTTGTGTAGTTTCTGTCTCCTGCATACACGCCTCTAGGACATGGCAGTGTAGTTGTTGTGTAGTTGTTAAGTAGTTGTTGTGTAGTTGTTGTGTAGTTGTTGTGTGCCTCTAGGACACGGCTGCGCGTTAGACTTCCATGTAATCTCCTTCGACACAAAGCCTGGCGTCGCGAGTGAAAAATACCTCCACAAAGATGAATGAATGCAATATGCGCGGCCATATGGTGAGCTCCCATTAGCTCCTCCTGCGCCGCGCGTCCAGCTTTGTCACCAGCGCACGCCGAGTAAGAAATGTTTACTCTGGAAGCTGCAGATTCCACTTTAATGAAGAACGTGTCAGCGGGTTTGGGACATATTGTGTAAAATTAACTTTAATGAGATTTTAACCTTGTTACCGTGGCGTTTCTTCATCATTAGTTTAGTGGCAGTTGTGTTTGGAGTGGTTGCTGCTGTTTGAGTAAGCCTGGATTGTGTTGTAGTTGAGACTCCAGTTTCACCTTGTACAAATCTGTGCCTTTTACCATGAAATATTTACATCTGTCAGGTCAAAATGCAATGTACAAACCTAACTGATGCATTGAAAAGGCTGACTTGCAAAGAGATAGGTAAGAAGTGTTTTTTTTTTTTTATTATCATTAAAGATCACCTACTGCAAAATACACTTGTTTGAGTGTTTGACATCGTTTAATCGTTACAGTCCCAGCTGGAGTTATGTTGATCCAATATCTTGTATTTAGTTGATTTAGCTGTGATTCTTACTATGTGATGTCATTTTACTAGAATTAAAAAAGTGAGCTGAGACAGTAATATTATTTAAATAAACAAATAAATAAATACAAATAAGGCCTACACCTTAGTCAGGTCAGTGTCTAAACATCTGCGTATGTTACAATCTTGAAAAAGCAACAGCTCCCGTTCCCGTGTTATTACAGTGTAGCTACATTGTAGTTACAGTGTAGTTACAGTGTAGCTACATCGTTGTTGTAGTGTAAATACATGCCTTGTTCCTCCTCTGTTCCACTCTGTATGTCTTTGTTAAAATCTGTTACTTGTTGTTTCTGCCTATTTCTGTTTCTTTCACATTGGTTGTGTATGTTATTTGTTGTTTCTGTCTTTGTCAGGGATAAACAGCACTGTTCCACTTTAGAATACAGCTCCCGTTCCTGTGTAGTTACAGTGTAGCTACATTGTAGTTACAGTGTAGCTACATTGTAGTTACAGTGTAATTAAAGTGTAGCTACATTGTAGTTGTAGTGTAAATACATGTCTTGTTCCTCCTCTGTTCCACTCTGTATGTCTTTGTTACGATCTGTTACTTGTTGTTTCTGCCTTTTCCTGTTTCTTTCACCTTGGTTGTGTGTGTTATTTGTTGTTTCTGTCTATTTCAGGAATAACCAGAACTGTTCCACTTTAGATTACACTCCACTTTTCTGTGTTATTAAACTGTAGTGCACAGTATGAACATTGTCTTTAAAGTGTGTTTTTGTTTTGTTTTTTCTTCAATAAAGATTCAACAACTTGATACTGTTGTATTGTCTTGTCAGATTATTTTATTGGACCTTATACATCTTAGAATAGAGCTGTACATGAATGCATTTGGTAAAGTATAAATACAGCTAATATAATTGAGGTATTTGTCATAATTACTCATTTCACAAATAGTACATCTTTATTTCACTTGTTACACACTTGGCACATTTGTTACGCCTTAAGTGCAGTAATAACGCTTTATTACCCTTTATTACAATTGTTACTCTTTATAATGTTGTAGTACTTTATTACACGTAATAACCCAATAATACTATAGAACATTCTTGAGTAATTACAGCGTAACTATTAGTTGTTTCCTTGTACTTACATGTTTAATCATTAGTAACTACCTGTATTTACACCTAAACAAGGGAGCTGTATTCTAAAGTGTTACCTTAGGATTTTGTTAATATTCATAAACAATGATCATACAAACAGACTTTTACATCAAAATAAACTGAGGCAGCAACGGACAGATGATGTGGTATCTTTAAACAGTCACATTTGCATTTCAGCACTTATTATTATTATTATTATTATATTTTTTTTTCAAGTGGGTTAGTTCCTTGCCTTATTTGTGTCACAGTTGCCATAGTTACCAGAGTAAATAGGGACCCTGGCTGACCCACAGAGAGCAGTGTGAGAGATAATAGAGGTCAGCAGCCTTTACATGTTACAGTGTGAGTGGGTGAAGAGGGTCAGAGGTCACGCTCCTGCTCAGAGGAACGCTTTGGTTTGGATAATCAGGAAGAAAAAAAAATCATTTGTTTTTGGAAAGTTGGACTTCAGCTAGAACCTGGTCCACAGACTGCAGAGGGAAACACAGAGGAGCACAGTTGGGATGAAAACTTGGGATTTGAAGCAGAAAGTCCACACTCAGTCAGTCTGTTCTCACTGCTGAGAGTTGAACCTGGAATCTCCTGTTTCCAAACTAACCCAGCCAGCAATGCAATGTGGGCCCCATGTGGGTTACAAGTGGGCTATCTGGGTTACAGGTGGGCATGGGCGGTAAGTGGGCAATTTTGAGGGTCCCATATGGTTTTACATATATGGGTCCCAGGTGGGATGCCCACTCGGGTTTGCCCATATGGGGCCCATCTGGGTTTAAAATGGGTAAAATGGGCATAGACTTTAACTGGGCAAAATATACTGGGTCCCACTTGGTTGATATAAGATGGGACCCACATGGGATGCCCATATGGTAAAATTAAATGGGGCCCTTGTAGGTTTTACGTGGGCTATCTGGGCATAGTTTAAAGATGGGATACCTTATGTAGGACCCATATAGTTTACCTCTAATGGGTCCCATATATATAACCCATGTGGGTTGCCCACATAGCACCCACTATAATTACAAGTGGGCAAATTAAAGGTGGGCTGGAACTGGGATTCCCTATGTGGGTCCTATATAGTAATCCCTTGTGGGGCCCATATATATAACCCATGTGGGTTGCCCACATAGCGCCCACTATAATTACAAGTGGGCAAATTAAAGGTGGGCTGGAACTGGGATTCCCTATGTGGGTCCTATATAGTAATCCCTTGTGGGGCCCATATACATAACCCATGTGGGTTACCGACAGAGGGCCCACTATAATAACATGTGGGCAAGTTTAAGGTGGGCTACAACAGGGATTCCCTATGTGGGTCCTATGTAGTGTTACCTTAAAAAGCCTATATGTGCCAATTTAACAGTTTTTTTCAATTTTGCTTGTTCTCCCAGTTTTCACAAAGTCTTTTGTCCCGCAAATAATTCAGCTAACCTTGCAACTGTACAACAATTATGGTCATGATTTAAAGATGACCGGTTACACTTAAATAATAATAAATAAATAAAACATTGTTTATGTGTATCTATTTCAAACTACATTACTTCCTATTTTCAAGTTTTCCAGAAATGCTTATTAACTCCCACTAAACCAAATCTAAATTCACGGTAAATTCTGAAAGCCATTTTAGACAGAGCTGTCTGAGGTACAGTATATTACAGTATATAACAATATATAACTGCTATTTTCTAACTATTTTATTTGCTTGTTCCAATTGGTGACATCTTGCATCATGGACAACAGAGCATGTTAAATTACCCTTCTTTACCTGCCCATTTATTTTTTATGCCCCCATTGACTGTGCAAGTTGAAGGCCTAGTCTATGTACTTTTCATCATAGGTGCACATCAACAATGAAAGACTTAATTAGGAACCAAAAAGAATATCACCTTGTGGTATTTTTATTCTTTTTTTGTGTATAAAATAAATTCGATGTCATGATCAGATTGAGCGAGATTGTCAGTTTTTGGACGTCAAGGATGTGTACATGTGCAGGGAAATTGTACTTCTTTTACATCGTTCCTATTACATTTTCCCTATCATTTATAATAGGGTGCATTAGGGCAAAGTGGGACACTTTTTGAAAATTCATTTTCTTTTCTATATTTGTTTGCAAAAGAAATGACGACAACCTGATTGTTATACATTTTTGGAAATCTTTAGAAGTGTACTTTACATCAGACAATGAATATATCAAAAATACACAGAGGTCATATTCCCTCTCAGTCATGCTGGTCCTTAGTAAGAACTTTGGAGGTGCTATCGGTAAAGTAGGACAGTCAAGTTGGACGTTCACTTTTTATGGAAACGAGAAAAATTATGAATGCAACATTTGTATCCTCTATCAAAATAATAAATGCAGACTAAATTAATGATTTCAAATATTAAAGTGTAGCACATAGCCATGACAGACCTGCGGTGAATTCAGCAGGCTGTTAAAAACTTGATCTAAATGTGTGATTATAAAATAATTTCTGCACCAACTCCATAATCTTTACTGTACACACCTACATCTGTGCAGGTTTTTTTTTTTTTGTCAGTATGCATGTTCAGCTATAATGGCAGTGTAACTCAATTAGCAGTGCACTGTCATTGTTCTCTTTTGGCAAGAGACCTCAAAAATGTATGCCTATGTGATGTGTTGATCTTAGAGACCTTGGCATAGAAAGGAAGTCCCATTCTTGTCACTCTGCCCCAGGGCAGCTAATCTTAGAGCAGCTTACTTTAGTGTCCCACGTACCAATATCCACCCTATTTGTGAATATTCAGATTCAGATTCAGATTCAGATTCAGAATATTTATTGTCATTGTCACCAAAGAACAACGAAATTCAGTTTGGAGCATCCATACAACATAAGTGCAACCCACAATAGGTAAATAAATACCCCCTTAGTACTCAAGTGTAAACATTTGACTCAGTCTGACATCAGCACAACAGACATAATTTGAGCAGCAGCAAAAGGTTGTTTAGAAAGTGCAGAGCAGGGACATTCAAGATACCTGAGAATTAATGCATCATAATGTAACAGTGCAAAACCAGATTAGTGCAAATATAAGGTCACAACTATTATTCAATAACGGAGGGGGCAGGGGAAAGAGAGTAGTGAAATTCTGCAGCAATGCAAACCAGTTCAGAGTTATTGTTGGTGGATGTGGTTATTGTTATTGTCCATGAGAGGGCGGCAGAGAGGTCAGGGGGGCAGAGTTCAATAACCTCACAGCCTGTGGATACAGACTGAGAATATAATTATATATTGACTACTATTTTTTTTTTTAGTATTATATTTTGTCATCAATTTAACTATTTAAGTTATACTTATATTTGTTTTGGCGTTTATTTAAAGTTGCAATTTCTGGATAATAACATAGATGTATTATTAAGTATTATAATTAGTTATTATTATTTTTTTTTTTAATAGCATTTTATTGTGCATTTACAATTTTTTCCCCTCCACCAACAATTATTATTAAGAATTATTATAATTAGTTATAATTATACTTCCATGGATAATAATAATAATCATACAAAAATGATTATTTCGTGAGTTCAACCATCACCAAGTAAACGCTACTCTGATTGGCCCCAAACAGGAAACGCAGTTCTGATTGGTTGAATCAAACAGAGCTAAGGCGCCATAAGGACGCCAGACAGGACCGGTGGAATTTGAAATTTCATCCTCTACCGGAGCACCATACAGCCGCACAGCTCTGCTCAGGACGCCACACTCGTGTTCAGTGCTTGCTTTTGTGACAGAGTGGAGCATGGGTACAGAAAGGCTGGCTGTGTTTTTTGGGATTTTTAGATCAGAGGGACGTTAGCGCGGCTAGCGCTAGCATCGCGGCTAACCCCAGGGACACACTGCAAGCGTATTTCGCGCTACGCAAGCTCTACGCGCGTTAAAAATAGCCCAACGATGCACGCGTATCGTTTAGAAAACATTCAAAGTCAATGAGACCGGCCACACACCCGGCGCTTGACGCGCGTAGCGAGCGTGACGTCGTGCGAGCGTTGGGCGCGTGAGAATCGGGAGCGAAAGAATCCAACCTATTTTTTTTGTCGCTTGACGCTGGCGTGGCTGCGTAGAAGCGTAGAATACAGAGAATACAGAGAAATCAGGCTTCTACTGTTGTATGTGTGTACTTGTCATGAGCACCACACGTCCTGGGACAGACCTGGACTGTGTGACGGAGCCCTGCTTCAATAGAACTGCCTGCTTGAGTTTTCATATTTACTATTGAAAACCTCGCGTTTGCCGTGATCAGCCGGCCCAGAGGGGAAATAGAAGCCTATTCATGTGATTATTTTCACTATAGACGGGATACATGAGCAGAAACACAGACAGACAAACTTGAACAGTTTTCCCATTGAGAAACACAGGGTAAGTGGCTCGCGTTGACGCACCACAGGCGCGCACGGGGCATCTGCTGCATCTGGCGGTGTGGCCACCCATGCGTGGACGCACGACTGTCGTTACGCTAACTCACGCACGTAATTTTTGTCGCTTGCTGTGTGTCTGGGCCCTAACAGCTAACGTTAGCTGCGCGGCTAACGATAAAGCAGCACTACAGATGAAATTTTAAGGTGAGTGTGTATTTAATGTTATTTGCATTGTGATCAGCGATGACAAATAGCTTTCCTTTGTTCTTACAATAAACGTTCAATGTGACAATTTAAGGCTGTAATGTTAAAAGCTATCATTTTGTTAGATAGTGTTAAAAAATGATGCTAAATGCAGCCTGAGCAAAGCCACTTTAAAGATATGACGGTTAAAATGAAAATGACAAATGCATTACTGAGTGGAGACACTGCAGGTGAATAGAAAAATAAAAATAAATCTAGCATTGTGAAATACTACAGAAATTTAACAACTTAACTGTGAGACAAAAGATAAAGTTTTACATGATGACATGTCTTCATAGAAATTAATAAGTTTCTGTGTAAAAACACAAGAACATAACAGGGCCAGCACAACAGAAGCTGATGGGTTTTTATTTTATTGCGAATGCTATGTCTGTTGTAATTTTACACAGTAAGTAATGTTAATACAAAAGTGTAATTGTGAAACCTGCGTTTTTCACAATAAAATTACTTTGAATTTGCATTTATGAAGGGACATTCAGCTAACTAACAGGAGATTCTTAAAATATGTATGTATATATTATTTTATTTATGTGTGTGTGACTTTTTTTTTTTTTTTTTTTGTAATCCAACAGCTGAATACTGGTTTATTAAAATAACTGGAGAGTTTCCAATGTGCAAATTAACTGAATATACACTAACAAAAGAAGGAAATCCACAAACACTTGCTGAAGGGAAAAAGCCAAAGTATATACGATGGAGTTCTTATTTGGTGTGTATGTTGTCTATTTAGTTCAAAAGGTTTGTCTGACAAACATATGTTTTAATAATTTATGTATTTTTCATTTCAGAAGTGTAAATTGACCTTCCACAACTGACAAGGTAAGCAGTGTAGAAATACAAGAGTCATGAGAAATATATATATATATATTTTCTGTACTGTTTGATGATCTTTGTGTCATAGAGAGAGGGGCAGTGGTTCTGGTGATTTGCCTCTTCAGACACACTCCTACACAACTTGGCCACTAGTCTATGGTGCATGAGAGAGTGGATGTGGCAAAGCTGTTTATAAGGTAACATAATTTAAAAAAATAGGTTCAGCCACAATAATATTGCACATTATTTTCTAAAATGATCAAATTATTATTTTGAAGCTCCCTAAATCGGTGTATGAGTTACCTAAAAAATAATAATAAGAAAACTTGATTTATCACATCTGGTTTTGTGATATCAAAGTAACCTCAGCTATATTTTTTCTTGTAGTCATACGTATCCGGTGGAAGATTCTGATGATGGTCATGCATCTCCAAATGCCAAGCCACTTGAGAGGTAAGACTTTTGAACAGTAAACAACGCCTTATGTAACATGCTTTATTATTACTGTTTGTAGTTCATGAATTACTTTTTTATACATTGCAATACATCAGTCACTTGATCAAATGGGTCGGTTTATCTAATACGTTTAATTGTGAATTTACAGTGCCCATGGACATAGGGACCTAATACATGATGTGGATCATAGCCTTTTTCCCCTCGCTTAAAGATACCTAGTCCCAAATAATAAGTGAGTAACAATAGCTGCAGTTGGTTTAATGCAAATCTCAGTTGATGCCCATCATTGTGTTTTCAGAAACATACTTTTGATGCAAACGGCAACAAGGACTGCATTGCTTGGAAGTTAAAGGCGATAGGGAGAGAACTTGGCCTTGGCAAAAGAAGCAGCTCTTCAAATGACAAAGAAAAAGGACCCGAGATTGAAGTAGTGGTGACCAAAGCTAAACAGTTGGATGAAGACCAGTGTTTTGAGGCCAAAGCTCTTCTGAAGTATGCACAATTGAAGAGCAGATTTTGATGAAAATAAAGAAACCAGTACAAACAAAGTAATTCATGATCCAGAGAAATCAGCATCATGTTCACTGCCTTTCCCAGGTTCACTGATACCAAAGGATTGGTGAGTTTATTATATTTAAGAAAAAGCAAAATGGTAACTGTTTTGTACAAAACATTTACACAAGTGCTGTATGATCTTGTTTTCCTTACAGCAGGATCTGCAAGACTTCAGCTGCTGTATGGAGAGGAGACGTCAAGGCTTTTGGAAAACTGGGAACCTCACTGAAGACCAAAAACATAAAGGAAGCAAATCAACTTAGAACATCCACTCTTGAATCTCTCATCCAAGCCGCTGAGGGAATGCCAGAGGAAGATTTTTCAGGTAAGCCAAGTATGACCTGATGATTTGTATTTAGTTAAAAGCAGACATTTATAATTTACTGAAATTTATTTCAGTGGAATTGTTTACAGCTTTAATCTATAATGTTTCAGTTTGAAAATAAATATAGTACCCATATCTGTTTTTTATTTCTATAGAATCATGTAGCTGATCAATTTTCTTTGTTTCAGACTGGGATAGTGACATGGCTTCGCTGCTGTTGCTGGTGGATCTCTTCCACCGAGCTGCAAGAAAGAAGATCAGTGCACAGGAAGCTGCGGATCATCAAGTTTCACAAGGTCAGTGAGTTTAGATATTCTGTTTTATAAATATTTCAATTATTGACTGATTTAAAATTTTAAAAAATTATTCATGTCATTCTTGTTAAGTAAAAATACTGTGACAAAGTAAACAGGTAGCCATGCTATTACTCCATTAGTCAACAACTTTTGTCTGTGGCTGTTTACTTTATTATTTATTTTTGACCAATTAAAAAATATTTGACTTAAAATTGACATTATAGGTGTTTTCATTACATAATTCTTTAGCCACCAAATAGACAAACAAGCGTTTTTGATCTTTGATCATAAATCAAAGATCAAAAACATAAATGTTTAACCATTACTTGTAAAGTTAAAGTAGAATTGTGGATTGAATAAACAAGTGTATGTTGTACTATGTGCAGCACTTTTATGGAGTTTACCTAGCAATATTAAATGTTGAACCAAAGTCTTCAGAAATGTTTCTGTTAATTGATGTCTGACATGTCATGGGAAATATCTAAATGTATATTTGCAAAGTCAGAATAAGCTGTTGCTCAGCATAGCTCTGAGTCTGGCACACATAAACTTTTTCATGTTAGTTTATTACTTTTTTGTGATTTCAAACAGTTTGATTTCATGCACTTACGTAATATTCATCATTTAGCTCCATAGCTTTACAATGGAACAATGCTTTAGTATTTTTTAGTATTGTGACAACAGTAAACTTTTTAGGGAAAGCCTAGATTTCTTTGTAGTTAAAAAGAAATTGTACATGTACTGTTTACACATTTTCTTTTAAGGTGATTTATTTTTGTTTCAGATAGCGGGTTTATGGACTTTAATCCAGACACAGCGTCACATCAGAGGATTTGATGGGAACAAGAACTTCTGCACCTGACTGAAGATTATCAAATGGGACAGAAATGAATGGACTTTACTTGTGGTTTCCTTTTTTGTGAATACAACTGGAGAACACCTTTGTGTTTCTTGTAACAGTTCAGTTCCATCATATGAGGTAAGAAAAAGGGTTGAGAATACATTTTAGAAAGAAATTTAATGCAAATTTAATATTTTTATGGTGCACACAATGAGACTATTTACTCTTCCAAAAACTTTAATAATATAATACATTATCTTTGTACATCACTTTTCATAAAGTGTAAATGTATTTTTTGTTCTCATGGTTCAAGAATTGTAAAATGTAAGGTTTCTTCTCACAGTAATTAACAATGAATTTTTAGTTGATAATAATTTCTAAAACTTGACTTTTGTTACTTGGTTTATGGAATATAGCTACTTTAATGACCAAACAATTGCATTTGAACTTTTAAGTTTGTTAAAAAAAAATGTGGAACTTGAGTGAATTAATAAAAATCATGTAAACGTACATTTTTTGCTTTATTTTTATTTTATTTTTTTTAGACAGATTTAATGAATGTGTGCAAAAAATTCAAATTATGGAAGTTTAAAAATAAATCAAATGATTCTGTATCAATAGTATGAAATTTTCACTTTTAGACCTTGAAAAGTTTTGTTTTTGAGTGTTTAAAGTCTTACACATAAGTGAACCATCTCACAACAGCAGCTTCTAGTTTTATTACTGAGAACCTAAGTGGGGCCAAAGTGGGTTTTATGTGATGATTTTAAGTTGGGCTCCACATGTAACTAATGTAGATTACAGGTAAAATCTATATGGGCAAACTCGCGTGGGGCCACCATGGAAACCGCGGACAAACCCACTTTCTACCCACTTGTGCAAACCCACTTTAAACCCACATGGGCTAACTTAGATGGGGCCAATGCTGACCAACCCACTTTCTACCCACATGGGCTAACGTAGATGGGGCCAATGCTGACCAACCCACTTTCTACCCACATGGGCTAACTTAGATGGGGCCAATGCTGACCAACCCACTTTCTACCCACATGGGCTAACTTAGATGGGGCCAATGCTGACCAACCCACTTTCTACCCACATGGGCAGACCCAGTTGGGCCCCACATGGGCAGACCCAGTTGGGCCCCACATGTAACCCATGTGGGACCCAAGTTAGCCCACGTGGGCAACCCATCTGGGGCCTCCGTGGAACCCGCGGACAAACCCAGTTCTAGCCCATGTCCACAGCCCAGTTATAGCCCACGCCCACAGCCCACCTCAAAACCCATGTGGGGCCCACGTTACATTGCTGGCTGGGAAGACACACAATCCCAAGTGTATTTTATGTAGATTCAAAAAACCTACAAACTGTCCACGCTGGTCAACAGCAGAACATGCACTGACGCCACAGAGACCAGTTTGGCACTTTTGGATAAAACAATATCTTGTTTTTCTTTTGGCCTTTATTACAATTCATGAGGTTGCACATTGTTTTTGTTTTTTTGTTTTGCACTGAATGAACTACTCAACAAACAAGAAGAACTAAAGTGTGTGATGTGAGTTTTCAAACAGACGCACACTGCAGGGATCGGAACCAGAATTTACTGCAGGCACTGTAACCAACTAAAGCTGCAGACTACAGGAGTTTTGGCCTGATTTTAAACCCGATGTGCCTCTCTACGAGTTCAGGAGGCGTGGCCAGAGTAATGATTTTCATAAGAGATTTTTCGTCGTTTCTCTCCTTATGTTTGTGCATCACTGTGACTATTTGTCGGGATTCACATGCTGCATGTGCACATAAAATAAAGAAAAAAACATTGCCTCATCATCTGTAAACAAATGTAACGCTTTGTACACGTAATCCAAGTGTGAGATTCTTTTTTACGATCATTACACACGTCATCTCCAACACATCTGCTCCTTAAATGATGTGAGAAGCACTGACTTTATTATATAGAACATGGCCAACACGGAGTTTGTTAAAACATTTTCATTTCACGCCCACAATGCGTCAGTGTAACAGCTCCTTACCTTTTATAAACCTGCTTTAATCCATCACGTTTCATTGTTCACCTTAATAACAGCGCACATACGCTCGATCACGTTTCACACACGCTGTTCTCCGCTCACTCCGCTCCACAAGTCTGTGTCGTCTCTGTTCTTCCTGCAGCGACGATGATGCAACTGTGAGACAAATAATTGTTGTAAATGTCCTTATGTCTCTTTTCTTAGGCACGTCAAAAAATTGCAAAAAATCCTAAGCGCTGCTAGCGGGCTAGCTAGCGTGTGTTAGCCGCGCTCCATGAGTCATGCTTGGTAAGTGTTTGTGTAGCTAATGTGGGCATTGTGTTCAGATATCAGAAACAGCATTCATGTATTTTTAAGGCACAGTAAATGATTTAAGTGACAGTACATAAAGATGGTCAGAAAACAAAACAAAAAACATGTTATTGGCACAACTATGGTGTTGGCATTTCGGCTAGAGAAAATCTCAATGCAATAATGAAAAACTTAGGACCACAAATCATAAATAAATGTCGATAAATTATGCAAAATTACTTGTTTCTGAATAGACATTTTATATTCATTATGACAATGACTTGTGCAACCTAACATTTTAGGCAAAACATTATTTTGTGTACTAGACCACATGGACACAACTGTTGATTGAGTTATTTTACTAAAAATAGTTTAAAATTAGTATTTTGTTACTAGTTTCAGTAGTATATTTTTATGTTTGTATTTTGATTCTTTTGACAACCCCATCTTAGTAAAAAAAAGTCCAGACATGGTCCTGTTGAAATCTAAACCAACTGATTATTCTAAACAATAAAAAAGTATAATAAAAACAACAATCTGTTGCAGCTCTAATTCATTGTGATTGTAACTTCTTTGCTTTTGTTCATGTTTTCAGCCTCACTATTGAAGAGGAAGGATGGCCGGCGAATGGAAGAGAAGAAACTGGGCTCTTGGCAGGTCGAGGGTCATCATCATGGGTAAACCACAACAGTTGGTTTGTGGTGCCCATATCGAGCACCTGCAGAGCACCTGGACGTCAATAAAGACTCTCTAGAGACTTGGAGCAAATGAAATGGCAGTTATTACAAAAATGTATGGCATTGATTTGGTTGATTAAGACATTTAGACTAGTAAATGTCTTAATCAATCATTCTTTAAGTAATCATTCTCTCTGTTGTGAACAAACAAACAAACAAACCTTTTTCAGTCATGTTAAGCAGTCATTTTGTGTACATTCATATTTTATACCGTAAGTGCTAGGTTATCTTTTTAAACTGTTTATACCATTTTTATGTTGTAATACGTACCGTTCACGTTCTAAAATGTTGTGATGAGTTTGTCTTCATAACATTGTTTTTAAAATACTATTAAAATGTATTGTCATTTCACATTTTCAGACTAGTGAGTAGGTCCATTTACTTTTGGTATTATTATAAAAAATTGGATTTAAATAATATTTCCTTTAGCTTCACACTATCTGGAGAATATGTTGATGTTTTGTGAATGAAAACTTATTGTTACAACATAAAACAAAACCAAAAAAAAAAAAAAAACATTTTAGATTTATTGAAGATTGACTTTGTTTGAGAAAATACAACATGCTAATCCTGAACTGCGTCAATCACAGCCTCGACATTCATAAAGACTTTTGACACAACTTTACCATTAAAAGATGTTCATGTTATTCTGTATTTATTTTATGGGAAAGTAATGTGAAAATGTGGTTATTTTGATGTATTTCGGTGTGTAAACGTTCATACTGTGATGTTTGAATAATAAAATCTCATTTGTGCACTGGTGTTTGCAATACTTTAATAAATGTGTTATAAGGCAAAATAAGACTACACTTTAGATAAGCTCACTCTAGTTACTTTATTAACAATTAATAGATGCTTTATAAATACCAGTTTTACTCAACAAAGGTTTTATAAAGCATCTATTAACTGCTAACAAAAATTTAGATAGTGTGTTGGTGTTTGGTAATAAACAGTTAAATTTTAAAGTAATTAAGTGTCTACAAATGTTTGTTAAGGCTTAATAGATATTAGTTATTACATATTAATAAACTGTTTATTAAAGGCACAGCGTTTTTAAGCATTTACTAATGCAGTCTTTATAAATGATTTATAAGGCTTTATAAAGCATTTATTAATGTTTACTCATTTTTTTATAAATGCTTTTTTAATCATTAACTGATGCTTTATTAATGCTTAATAGTGTGCAGTTAATATAAAGTGTTACCCAATAAACTAATATAAATTAAAACCAAACCCATTTTAATAGTTTTCCAACATAAAATAGACATACATTTTATTTTGCTGTGGAGGTTACAAGTTTGTTACAAGGTTATTTCAGGTTTCCAGTCTGAAGTGTGGGAACATCTCTCTAAACAAACTGAAACAATTATTACAATACATTTGTATGAATTGTAGTTCAATAGTTCCTGGGTGGGCCCGGTCTATTCCAGAGGTGGGAAACACATGACAAGAACAGGATGAATGTATCCTATGTGTTCTTTAAAATAAACTTATCGGACAATTCCTGTTTCCACAGAAGACAATCTTACCAGAAAAAGAACCCAGAGTTTCTTGCTTAAGAGAAAAGCCTCTGCAGTGTAAATGATGGATGCTTCTCACACAAAACTTCCCCACACTCCGGGGAAACATGCAATATTAACTTTTCACAAATTCAACCTGGAAACTTCCTGCTCTGAGGCAAAAGCTCAAATCATTCTGCCAATAAAGCATCGACAACTAAGCTCCATATTTATGCCTTTTTCTGAGGAGATTTCCTTCTTCTTTTCCCTCCAGGCCAAAATTCAACTTGACCTTTTCATACAACGAGTTCTTCTGTACGGAAGACTGATAAATGGAAGTTATTTCTGTCCCGGGTTAATTGTTTCGTTTTTGAGCGCAGAATCTATAAAATCATCTCTACATTAGGAAAGTGAGCGATGAAAGTGTGTGGAGTCTGTAATAACCCAGCAGCAGGAGCATATGTGTGGATCCAAATGTTGTAATGAAGTCAAATGAGTTTCCCTTCCTCCCACACACACACACACAAACACAAGCACACAGGGGAAAGAAGCCTGCTAGGAGAGACGGTCAGACTGTTTAAGGCTGCATTCACAATACACTTTTGATTCGTTTGTCTGGATAGTTCGGTTCGATTGGGTAATTGTGAACGCGCAAACGAATTCTGATCTGGTCCAAAATGTCCAAATCTGGTTGGAGAGGTCGGTCTCTGGAGCGGTTTGTTTGTTTTGTGAAGCAAACGGAGCGAGAGCAAAACAAAACCAGGAAGTGAACAGAGACGTGATCCAGGCTGAGACACATGTGAGGCTCAGAATCACAACAAACAACATGTGTGAGATCGATAATGAGACAAATACACAAAAACACATGAAAGTAACAGGAGAAGGACCGAGGATGATTCAGGTAGAATTAATTATGATCACACGACTGTATGTCACTGTTTTCACGCGTTATTTACAAAAATAACAAAGTTGGATGAAAGTTAATACAGAAAGTAACACTACAGCTCACATTGCTGCGGGGAAATATATGCATCTAATATTTAGTTCTACAGCTGAGTGAGCAGAGACAGACCTTTCAGAGCCAGATTTACTCAAATAGATGAACTTTTACGTTTTCCTCTAGGCATTTGGAACGAAATGCCTAGCCCTCCTCTCTCGTCTTCTGAAGTGAAAGTCCACATTGTCCGCGCTCCGACACTTCATCTGTCACTCACTCTGGTCCTGTTAATGTGGAAGAAGTTGTGGGATAGACCCATAAAAACAAAAATATAAAGTCCAGCAGTGTGTTTTCTGATGTAAGTTAGCTGTGGCCGCTGTTAGCCCAGAAGCCGGGTGTCTTCTTTGCTGCTGACGTAACGTGTTTCTGTCACAGCGCCTCTACAGGTGAGGAGCAGATGTGTCTCGACTGCGCTGGTTCGATTGGTAAAAAGTGTTTTGTGAACAGAACCGACCCAGTTTAGAGAAAGATACAATGTTGCAACTTTGGTTCTCAATCGAGCCGAGTCCAGTTCGGTTTGTATTGTGAATGCAGCCTTAAACACAACAACAGTACAAACATAACCCACACTTTTGAATCAAGTTAGTCCAGAGTTCAAGCCTTTTCTCTTCTGACACTGAAAACGGAACAGTTCAATTACGGCTGCAACTATGAATATTTTGTTCATCAATAATTCTGACAATGATTTCTCTTGACATTATTGGTCCAGGAGTGATCCATGGAAAGGCTTCAAAGTCGTCTGGACAGCGTTTCTGAAGATCAAGATGTTTTGACTCATTTTCAATCAGAATTGTTACAATGAAGAGGCAGAGCTTCTCAGTTCTGCGGTTTGAAAAGAAAACAATAGATTTGATTCTATTTCTAAGCTGACTTAGCTACATTGTGTGATTTACAATGAACAAAGTGTAAAGCCAAGCCAATTT
Source organism: Mugilogobius chulae (assembly GCA_038363315.1). Classification (NCBI taxonomy): domain Eukaryota; kingdom Metazoa; phylum Chordata; class Actinopteri; order Gobiiformes; family Gobiidae; genus Mugilogobius; species Mugilogobius chulae. The sequence continues at coordinate 16,394,523 of CM076400.1, read as the reverse complement.
ATTTGTATAGCACATTTAAAATCAACAGAGTTGTACCAAAGTGCTTCACACAAAGCTACATACACAAAAACATTTGCAATAAAAATAGTGATAAAAAAGAAATAGCAGTAATATTAAGAGGTAGAAGATAGATAAAAAAGATAAGTAAACAAATGTTAAAGTAGAATGCAAACAATAGATACACAATATTCAATTTACAAAATTCAGTTAAAAGCTTGATCGAAAAGATGTGTTTTTAACAGAGATTTGAACTGTTCAGTAGATGTAGAGGTCTTGATGTGTAGTGGGAGATTATTCCATAGTTTAGGTGCTGTGACAGAGAAAGCGCGACCGCCTTTGGTTTTGAGATTGAAGGGGGGCACTGAAAATAACTGTTGAGAGGAGGACCTGAGCGGACGAGAAGTTGAGTGTGGTGTCAAGAGATCAGTAATGTATGACGGAGCAGAGCCATTAAGAGCTTTAAAAACAAATAGTAAAATTTATTCTAAATTTGACTGGGAGCCAGTGGAGTTCAGCTAAAACCGGGGTGATGTGTTCATTCTTTTTTGTTCCTGTTAAAAACCTGGCTGCTGCATTTTGAACTAACTGTAATCTTGAGATGGCTGATTGTGGGAGTGCTACATACAGGGAGTTGCAGTAGTCTAGTCTGCTTGTTATGAGTGAGTGGATGACAATTTCAAGATGTTGGTATGACAGAATTGGCTTTAATTTGGCAATGGATCTTAGCTGAAAAAAGCTAGATTTGACGACATTACTGATCTGTTTTTCAAAATTTAGTTTAGAGTCAATAAAAACACCAAGATTTCTGACTATATCATGTGTGTTGGCTGATAGTTGACCCAGGGACGGTTTGATGGAGTCAGACTGTGAGCCAAACACGATAACTTCTGTCTTATTCTCATTTAATTGTAAGAAGTTATTGGACATCCAACATTTCACTTCATCCAAACACTTATGAAGACAAGCTAACGATCGACTGTCTTGTGGGGAAACTGGGATATAAAGCTGGGTGTCGTCCGCATATAGGTGATAGTGTACATTGAATTTTGAAAAAATACGACTAAGTAGAAGCTTGTACAATGAGAAGAGGATGGGCGCTAGGATCGAGCCCTGGGGCAGGCCACATATGATAGGAGCTGGATTAGACAGGCTGCTGCCTAACTTAACAGAAAAAGATTGATTTTGTAGGTATGAGTGGAACCATTTCAGGGCAAGATCGCAAATCCCGATCTCAGTGTTCAGGCGAGTTAGCAGGGTGTGATGATCTATTGTATCAAAGGCAGCACTCAAGTCAAGTAAAATTAAAATAGTTACAGTTAAAATAGTAAAGTACTGATGGACTTATGTAAATACTCCTCCTCCTTTAATGTCCACATGCACTTTCCTAAAGCTCTTTTATTCTTGAATCTACTTCATCTGTAGTTTTTAATATTAAAGTAGCTCTTACATCAGTTTGTACAATCTGAGACTGAAATGGATTCTGAAGGTCTTATCAGAAAGATTTGCTAAAAATCTAATTCTAAGCATAACTGTGTAAAAAAGATGAATTTGTGAGCCCATTTACAGTTGGATTTAGTTTGCTCAAAAATGAAATAAGATATTCTCTCTTTCTGTTGTTTCTGAAACGTCAGAATTAACCAAAACACTTAAATCTGGCGATGTCCATTTGGTTATTACAATATTTAGAGCCAGATGTGATATACAGTGAGTATTTGATTATTCTGTTAGTTCTCCCTTATGACGTAAACAGTAATCACAATTATTTAAAGAATAATTGAAATCACGATCATTTACTGGAAAAGAGTGCAGGGCATTAGCTCCTTAAAGGCAGAGATCGAAGAAAGCAAATGAAATCAGTGAGATATCTTCTACAAATGGACCTTTGTAAATGTTTCTACAATTGAAAAAAAAAAAAAAAAAACTGTCTGGGACCTTTACTTTTACAACTCAAGGAAATATCTGGCAAACTCACTTTTGAGTCACAATCAATAACCAGGATGACTTCTACAGTTTATAGAAACCATTACAGCCAGCAGTTTAATTGAAAGTGAAATTAGATAATTGCACAGCCCTGGATCTCTCACTTTGACATGATGGTTTAGGCTACTTTTAGTTCTCAGACGTGGCGGAGAAGGTTCCCCTGCCTGACTGAAGTTTGTCAGAAGCATCTGGATGATCAGAGGACTCATGGGAGACAGATGTGCTCAGATCAGACCAAAATAGGACTTTTTGGTCTAAACTTTATTAGCCATGTTTGGAGGAAGAAGAAGGATCAGTATAATCCCAATAATCCCAGACCTACAGCAAAGCGTGGAGGAGGAAGTATCAAGCTCTGTGAGAACCACTGCACTGTGTTCAAGAAAAGAAGAAATAATATGTAACCTGGATTAAAAAGTGAATAATACAGTGATAAAAGTTCATAGTATAAGTTACAATTAAAATGGTTTAAAAAGCATAAATAAGCTATAAGTTACATAAATATAGTTAAAAGTGTAATTAATTTACTCAGTAATGTGTGTAATACAATTAAAAGTACCTGGAAGTTTGTTAAAAGCTGTAATGTAGATTGCAGGTTTATTTTTGTTTTATTTTGAAAACCCACAGGAAGTGCAATGTGTGTCTGTTACTGCCCTTGGTCTATCTTTGCATTAGCTTTACGCATGGTGAACCGGAAGTGCATACGATCGCAAGTGTTAACTTGACTTTGGAGAAACGGGACATGAGAGGGAACGAGAGATTTTCTTAACAAGTTTGACGGTAAAACGTCAAACTTGTTAACTTGGACTGTTAGCTCAAGAGTCGTAGATGGAGTTTGTTTTGGTACACGTCTGGAGAAGCAATGAACGTTTTCTACCCGAAGACGGACCTACTGGGAAGTATTTTTGTCGAAGAGTTTTCAGTTGTTAGCTTCAGCCATTAGCACCCGCTGGCTAAGCGCATGTATTCATTAGACTCTTTAGTTAAGTTAACTCAGCTAACTGGGAAAAGGGACTTTCTCTAGCTCTCGACCTGAGGACTAGAGATTTGTGTGTGGAGGAGCTGAAAAGTAACTCTCTGAACCAGAGTCGGACCGGGACACCTGCGTGAGGGATCGGTGGACGTGACCGCGCTGACACGTCTGGAGACAGCGAGGACCAGGAGACGCGCCGCCATTTTGGACACTGTTTGTTGCTTTGCGGGTGGAAGTAACGTGTTCTCATGGATTGCGTAAAATAGCACGCCATGGCAAATTGCGTGTCACGACGACGCCCTCTGCCTGTTTTGGCGTGCAATTACACGCTAGTTTTTACCAGCGTAGTCTGGACACGCCTAGTGGTTGACGACAAACACAAGGTTTTTCAAGGGATTAACGGCTAAATTTAAGTCTGAAGTTACAAAAATGGGTAAGTTTAGCTCTTTGGCTTGGAGTTGGTTAAGGTTAGGATTAGGATTGTGTTAGTTTTCATGAATAATAACACCTTCTAACATTCACCATTGAAATGAACCAGGACAGAAACGCGTCAAATACACACGCATAAAATAGAAGTATGACACGCTGTTTACAATAGCGTGGTATTCACACGCTTATCCATTAGAACAGGCTGGATGTAAAGATTTTCCAGTGCACTTGAAAAACCAGGTACCTGTTTATTTTATTTGGCTCCAAGTTAAGTTTTAGGCCTCCCCGCTCCCAAGCGTCGCTCAGGCCTGCAACGCAGGGTTATAACTGCAGTATGAACACTGAATCAAGAAAGTCATAGAAATCAGGAAGAGAGGCCCAGACTCCATCAACAGGGATAAAGGTGCATTTGTCCTGTCACACACCTGGCACTGCCTTCTCCAGAGACCAACGAGCGGAGCGGAAACATGTCACAGGTACAGTAAATACATCTCACTGAACAAGTCAAGATGGACATCGCAAAAGGATTCTGTTTACAAGAGATTTGAGCTTAAATGTTGTGAGTAAAATGTCTTACACCACTGACAAATAATTTATTGAAACAAGACAGAAACACTTCAAAACAACTCAAATAACCAACTCAATATATACAGTATTAACCAGAAATGAAGATTCAATTCTAGATTTCAAAACCGTTTTGTTTTTTGGGCAGTGTATGTATTTCTTTTTATGTTTTCTTATTGAATACATTTCTGAAACAAATCCCACTCTCATGAGAAACAAACAAATCCAAACTCACTAACAACGTCCACACAGATGTGCTTTTCCTCGCGCAGATAATCTTCCGCTGCCGCCCTACAAACGTGCATCCGGATACTGTCTTTGGACCGTTCCGTAATCTTCACATTCCCCACATTATCGATCCTTCATCCTGTTCCATGGCAACCACAGCCCGCGCGCCAAACAAAAGCAGGATGAAAGCGCCACATCAGATGGTGGATTCTGAAATTGCCTGGTGCCAACTCTGCTTATTATACTTCACATCTCATTATGTGGAGGGAGAAGGCTGTTTGCGAGCTGCCTGAGTGGAATAACAATAACACAAAAGCTTTCAGGCTGTGCTTGGAGCTGGAGTGGAAAGGTTTTCTGTGGATATTTACACCGCAGCAGAGCGAACGGTCGGGACAGCTCTGGGTCAGGGGGAAGTGTGGACGCAAAGGCTCTGTTTCAAGTGCCAAATGTGAAGGGTTTTCCTCTTGTTCTCTTGCTGCTGGTGAGTTCAATAGTATCAATCTGCGGACACTCAGGCAGTGGCAGGGCTGGCATTCTAGGGGCTAAATGAAAATTCAATCAGAAAAGTGTGTTGACCAGGAGGGCTCTTAAGCCAAAGGGGCAGGGGCTTTATTTGGGGTTCACGCTCATTTTGGGACGTCACCATAAGGATTTTATTTTGAAAACCACCGGATGCACTTCATCAGCTCTCGCTTGGTTTCCTGTTTTGAACAGTAAACACTGTAAAGGCCCAAAAGCCAAATCCCAGCACATTAAAGACCAGATAAAACACATAGTTGAGTTCATGTGGGGGTTAGCTTTGTGACTCAGGAAAGCTGTAAATACAGAGTTAGATCATCTGTGTCACTGAATCTGTTTGGCTCACACTCTGAAGCCAGTCTCATCAGATCTAACATGCACATGTGTTTCCTCTGTTACAATGTATTTGTTGTTCATTGTGACATATAAATATGTTTCCAACTGAACCTCCAAAGTGGAATGTTTATAAAGGAAATGCATTAGTCAAAAAGTGCATGATGATCTGTTCAGTGAACCTCTGCGTCTGTCCAACCCAGTGCAATGGGGTTATAGAACTGTCCTAATACATGATCATGACTGTACAGAGGATCTGCAGGTGACATCACAGCATTCGAATTGTTACAAATGAGTCACAAGAAACGCTGTAAGAGCTCAAAGTACAACTAACACAGGAAAAAAGACACTTCAATCTGAGAAGAAACTCAACCCATCACAACTCTGCTGAAAACAGTGGTAGAAAGGCAGATAAACAACAAGACTTTAGCTTCTCTCACATTTCTCACAGACACTGAGATCACACACAGTTCAAGTAATTATCTTTTCCTTTTAGTCTGTTTGTTGCTGTTAAAGGAGACCTATTTTGTCAAATTCACTTTTCTAAGGTTTTAACCTTGTTATAATGACCTTGCTTCATCATTAGTTTACTCAAAGTTATATTTGAGTTGATTCATACATGTTTGAGTAATCTTGTATTGTTCTTCAGCTGCAGCTCGAGTGCTCAGAAATCCCCAATCTCACCTACCACCTATCCCCTCCCACTTGTCTGTATTTACTTGTTATAATTCAAAAGAATTATGCTAAAAGTAAAGTATTTATGGTTCACTACTGTCCCATATCCACTTTCCAACAATAAAAAATAGTTTTTAAAAATCTGTTTATTTTTCCGGTAAATTTTAAAGTGAAGAGGCGGGGCTTATCAGTTCTGAAGTTTTGAACAGGAAGTCAGTAGAGCTGTTTCTATTTTTAAGTTGTTTTAGATCAATTTTGTGTTTTAAGGTAAGGTAAGTAAGTAAGTAAGGTACACTTTATTGTCCCCGTAGGGAAATTTGTCCTCTGCATTTGACCCTGGATCCTTCAATGCCTCTGGGGCATCTCCTCAGGAGCAGTGATCGCCACAGTGCAGCGCTCGGGGACCCATCTCCAGGTGTTGTTGCTAGGCTTGGTCAGGACTACCGTAGCTGGAGGACTTTTACCCTAATGTGCATGTTATTGGTTGGTGGGGGAAACCGGAGTGCCCGGAGAAAACCCACCCAGACACGGGGAGAAACATGCAAACTCCACACAGAAAGGCCCGGCTCGTGCGGGAATCGAACCCGCGACCTTCTTGCTGTGAGGCGAGAGCGCTATCCGCTCTGCCACCGTGCCGACAATGAACAAAAGGTAAATTACTGATCTGTATATGTTCTAGTTTCTTACTAAATTGTTGGTCCTAATGATGATACAAAACGATGGATCAAAGAAGCAATAGAAATCAAAGCAGCCTTCTCCAGAGAGCACTGGGGGCGTGGTCAGTGGGGTGACCACCTGTTTTGGTTGTTTTTAATTGACCTATATTTAACCAGGAAAGTCCCACTGAGATTCAGAATCTCTTTTGCAGGGGAGCCCTGGGGGAAGGGTCGTACCGTCCCACTTTTTAGGCTTGTGTCCCACGTCCCACATATCACGGCCCCGTCCCGATTTTTCATTGGTGATCGAACATGACGATAACACACTTATCTCTGTTCGTGCGCGTTCGTGTGATAAGCAGCACCGCGCGTCAATCAACAGTTTGCGCGCCGCTGGCCCCCCCACCATTTGCGAGGAAACTTCTCTGTAAGCGGCGACAGCGAATGCGTGTGTGGAGACGATAACTCTGGCCAGTGAGGCAAAGAAAAGGAGAGTTTACAGCCGGTCCAATCACTGAAACACACTCATGAGTCTGAACACTGAAGGAGACGCTGAAACACACTCATGAGTCTGAACACTGAAGGAGACGCTGAAACACACTCATGAGTCTGAACAGTGAAGGAGACGCTGAAACACACTCATGAGTCTGAACAGTGACGGAGACGCTGAAACACACTCATGAGTCTGAACACTGAAGGAGACGCTGAAACACACTCATGAGTCTGAACAGTGAAGGAGACGCTGAAACACACTCATGAGTCTGAACACTGAAGGAGACGCTGAAACACACTCATGAGTCTGAACAGTGAAGGAGACGCTGAAACACACTCATGAGTCTGAACAGTGAAGGAGACGCTGAAACACACTCATGAGTCTGAACACTGAAGGAGACGCTGAAACACACTCATGAGTCTGAACAGTGAAGGAGACGCTGAAACACACTCATGAGTCTGAACAGTGAAGGAGACGCTGAAACACACTCATGAGTCTGAACAGTGACGGAGACGCTGAAACACACTCATGAGTCTGAACACTGAAGGAGACGCTGAAACACACTCATGAGTCTGAACACTGAAGGAGACGCTGAAACACACTCATGAGTCTGAACAGTGAAGGAGACGCTGAAACACACTCACGAGTCTGAACAGTGAAGGAGACGCTGAAACACACTCACGAGTCTGAACAGTGAAGGAGACGCTGAAACACACTCATGAGTCTGAACAGTGAAGGAGACGCTGAAACACACTCATGAGTCTGAACAGTGAAGGAGACGCTGAAACACACTCATGAGTCTGAACAGTGAAGGAGACGCTGAAACACACTCATGAGTCTGAACACTGAAGGAGACGCTGAAACACACTCATGAGTCTGAACGGTGAAGGAGACGCTGAAACACACTCATGAGTCTGAACACTGAAGGAGACGCTGAAACACACTCATGAGTCTGAACACTGAAGGAGACGCTGAAACACACTCATGAGTCTGAACAGTGAAGGAGACGCTGAAACACACTCATGAGTCTGAACAGTGAAGGAGACGCTGAAACACACTCATGAGTCTGAACACTGAAGGAGACGCTGAAACACACTCATGAGTCTGAACAGTGAAGGAGACGCTGAAACACACTCACGAGTCTGAACAGTGAAGGAGACGCTGAAACACACTCATGAGTCTGAACAGTGAAGGAGACGCTGAAACACACTCATGAGTCTGAACAGTGAAGGAGACGCTGAAACACACTCATGAGTCTGAACAGTGAAGGAGACGCTGAAACACACTCATGAGTCTGAACAGTGAAGGAGACGCTGAAACACACTCATGAGTCTGAACAGTGAAGGAGACGCTGAAACACACTCATGAGTCTGAACAGTGAAGGAGACGCTGAAACACACTCATGAGTCTGAACACTGAAGGAGACGCTGAAACACACTCACGAGTCTGAACAGTGAAGGAGACGCTGAAAGAGCTGTGCAGTTTGTGTAAAACAAGCTTCTCCATCAATCACGGAGGAGAATATGACTTAAAACGACATGACACATGTGAAGCTCGTCAAAATAACACAACATCAAGAAACTTCTTAATCAATGCAAACAATTATTAAAATAAAAACAAAGCTTTCACTTGTTCCAAAAACAGCCTGTTTCAATAATGAGACAATTGTCTATTAAATAATAATTTATTATTCAGAAAACATGTTTTAATTGTCAAAATATCTTATGTATCTGTATATGATCAAACAATATTGTTTATTTTAGTAAAAAAAAAAAAAAATGTCCCACCAAATCCCCAAACCTGTTCCACTATTTGGAGTTTTTGAGGTGGTCACCCTAGTGGTCAGTGTGGCAGGGGCGTGGTCAGGGGGCGTGGCCAGTGTGACAGAGCGTGGTCAGCCCGGTAGACCTCACAGGTCCGCTGGGCTGGCCACGCCTGGGAACAGCAGCTGACAAGACATGTCTCTGACGAAGACGGAAGAGACAGAAACTAATAAACCATCTCTTACTGATACTTGTCTGATGTAGAAGGAAACACTTTCATAAATGAGTTTAAGAAGACATGATGAACATCCCTAACTTATAAAAAGTCCTAAATCACCAACTGTCTTTAGCAAACAAACAAGTTTTTGTTTTGTTTTGTCTTTTTTGCTTTGCCTATAGTTGTGCCACTCATTCTAAATGTTGAGAAGCTTTTTCAAATAAAAGTATGTCCTTGTATAACCACTATTGTTGAGCTTCAGAAGAACAAAAAAAAAAAAAATTGCTGAATAATACATTTACGTTTTCTAGCCTTAATATTATAATTTGAATTAATTTATTCATTCATTTTCCACCGCTTAATCCTATTAGGGATTGCAGGTAATTGGAGCCTATCCCAGAATCTTTGGGCCTTCGGTGGGAAACACCCTGGACATGCAAACTCCACCCAGAGAGATAGTGAGAAGTTCATATTGGGAAGTCAGAGCTCTAACCACTCTGCTACAGCGCATTATATTCATTTCATTGAGTCTATCTTGAAATATGTATGTGTATGTTTTCACTCAACGCTTCAGTGATGCCAAAACTACAAAGCCTCAGCTTCATAAAGAGTCCAGACATCTGTTTGTGCTCAAAGGGGTTGGTAACGGTTTCAGTTAGAATCGTACATGACTTCAGTCAGGCGTTTTAAGAAAAATAGGTCACCGAGCTGCCTTTGCTTCACATGGCCTTACCAAACTAACACCAGCTTGTGCACTAATAATGCAGAATGTTTCACTGGATACAGCACAGACAATAACACACTTAACTTCCTCTACACCTTACGTGGATAGCTCCAGATGTGCTTCTCCAACTCTATCTTGTAAATGAAAACACGCTGCAGATTGGGAGTACGCCGAGGTGATCCGTAACATCTGTCTCACATTCATCTTTCAGGAGGACAGAAAGTGTGACGCTTAATAATCTGACTGACAATGGAGCCGGATCCCGTACGCCTGCTGTTCTCCGCGCACAGGGTCACGCGTGGAAACAGTTGGTCCGCGCGCACACACCGACGCTGCAGATGCGACAGAAGACTTTGACGGACAGCCGGTGAGGAAGGCGGCGCGCTCTGAGAGAGACTCCGGCACTTCTGTGATTGTCAAACGTGGCTGTTTTTCACAGCTCATTGCTTGGTAATTTGATGAGCTGTGTGCGTAGCCTGAAGGGCCTCATCTGTTGTGGAGAATATTAGCGGATGGAACAAAAGGCAGCGCTCTGTTTTCTGCTCACAGCTTCGGCAGCGCACGCCTCTTTAACAGCAGCAGCTTCTGGAAGATTCCATACGCCGGCAAATGACACTGATGCTATCTATACTCAACGTGAGACATGTTTCTTTGTTTTTCCTCCTCTGCTTTTTCCAGCTGCAGTAACGGAGATGGCAGCACAATCAAGCTCATATTCCAAAGTCTGAAGAAACAAGATTCAGGAGAGAGTTTAAACCAGGAGTGTAGAAACTTTTCTTCAATCAAGGGTTAACACACAATACCGCAGACTGGGCCTTTGTCTTAAAGTGATTACATGTAGGAGTTGGCGGTAGGGATCATAAATGTGCCATAATGTCCAAGTTTTTTCTCAAACTTCAGACCCTGTGGCACAGAACAAGCCGTGTCTCTGCAGCAGAATCACACTGAGGACTAGATAATTAGTAGAAGCGCAGTCCGACTCTGATGCTATCGAACACCTAACATCTGAGCTAGTCAGGTAAGATTTAAGCTAGGAGCGTTCTACTGTTTGTTTTCCTATAGCCGTTAGCATTAGTCCACAAAAAAGAAATGAAAATGAAAGATTCAGAGAGTGTCAGCTGTACAAACCTACCGACCACATTTAGCAGAGGTCAAAGGTCAGAGCCTTGTTACAAGTTATTGTTGAGTTTACAAACCTTTTAGTATTTTATTGTAGATAATAAAGTGTGTATAAAACTGCTAACGGCTAGTGAACTTATGCATCTTTTAAGACTCTAGTGACACAAACGTCTCTTTTACATGTGACTAGTGAGAAAAACAGACACATGACATAAATAACACCAAACACAGTTATATCTTCACTTCTCTGTGGAGGCGTCTGTCTGATGGAGCATTTACAGTCTAAGAATATAGTAGTTTGAGAAATATAATCTCACATCGCCAAAGTTGTTTAAAGAAGCTTCATAAGACACAGATCAGTCTGTTTTACTCATGGTTTTGCTGAAATCGCTTGTTTAAGTTTATTTTATCCATAAAAGTGAAACTTCTGCCTTTGAGTTCAGTTGATTTGCGTCGTCACCTCTACCGGAGGAATATGACGTTGAACTGTTCGAGTTGTAGCAACAGAACAGAGATGCTGATTGCGCGTCTACTCATTTAATGTCTATGGGTGCAACAGTTTAACCTGGCTCTCTCCAGATGGATCTGTGTTGAACTATCTGAGTTCTCACTATATCCATCTGGGACTTGACTCTCTGAAAGCGTTCGAGAAAAGGCGGGGCGTTTAGTGAAATACTTGGAGCTGATTGGGTGTGGGGTCTACCTTATTTGAGCTAGCCAATCACAGCAACAACTCATAATGGTGTATTCAATGTCTGCGTGAGATAGAACAAGTACATGTCACACATACTGCTCTTCTTTCAAAAAGAAATTACTCCGTATTTCTGCTGAAACCGCATCAAAAGCAGCAGAAACACGAACATCCACGGAAGCCACCATCTTTGTTTAGCTTGAATCAGACTCGGCTGCAGCACTGGGGAGCTAACGGCCCGTGTTAGCCCACCGTGCTATGTAATTGGTTCAAAACCACGCTGCTGTGACGTGATTGGCTGGTCATCGCTGGTTGGGACTCTCAAACCAATCGAGCCGGACGAAGGCCAGATGGTTCATCTCGTGTTTGTGAATTCACAAATACCGCAAGATAAACCATCTGGCTGGCCAGGTTAGCAACAGCTGCCTTAGCACAAGAGCACAAAAAAACTAATAAAAAATACTAAAAAAAAAAAAAGGGGAAAAGAGAATCCTGGAGGAGAACCACAGTGAAGAAGAGATCCACTCCCATGGACGGACAGGCTGTAGATGCAGATATAGAGTTTAAGTCTGTAGAGTCCATTAGCAGAGGGAAATGACTCGTGTGAGAGTAAAGTCCAGTCTTTACAAACACACTTCATATTAGTGTTACTCTTAAAACCTGTGTAACTTCATTTTGAATCTGCACATGCTCAGTTGTTTTGGCGTCTAAAGTCACTTCCTGAAAAAACATCTGGACAAGTTCAGTTTGAAAAATGCAGCCTCTGCAGTGGGATTCAGCAGAGTTTTGTCTTCAAAGAGTCATTTGGTAATTCAACCACACACTTTATCTCAACACAACAACTGCACATATATATTTTTGAAGAGTATTTGTTTGTTGTACTAAAGCAAATTATTTGTGGACATTATAGAATGAGTAAGTCAGGTGGAGGCAAGAGGCACTTTTGTTCTATTAATAACATTGGACTTTGCCATGGAAAAATTCAAAAATGATTTAGCTAATTTGAAAAGTGCCTAGGTTGACTAGACCCATTACTCGTTTACTTTGCAAAAATTAACTGCATTTAAACAATACTAATTTTACCTGCCCTCTACCTCACTGAAATAACACTGGCCAGTCTAATGGTGTGATGTCATGTGAAACCAACCTATTTACAGCAACAACAGAAGTTTGTCTTTTTTTTTTTTTTCAAATGTGATTCACATTCAACATGATTTATGCATTTCAAAATGTAAGCTTTTGTGTGTTTTTATTGAAGGTGTTTAAGTCAGTCCTGACCTCAGACCTGGCCACACACTACACAACTTTCCAGTTGTGACTAATTAGAATGCGAGTTTTGCCCACACACTACAAGACTGGACTGAGAGTGATTCTAGAACGTTTGAGACCACACACTACATGACTGAGACCACACACTACACAACTGAGACCACACACTACACGACTGAGACCACACACTACACAACTGAGACCACACACTACACAACTGAGACCACACACTACACAACTGAGACCACACACTACACAAATCTTAGTTACCTATGTAACTGTAGTTCTATGAGTATGTGCGTAGCCCTCTACGGGCTTCGCTATTGGCTAACACTCGAGGCAGCGCCTCGCACCTGAAGATCAAACAATGTACCGCTCCAATCATGAGGACGTGGTTCCCCCACTGGCCGTATATAAGGCCCTGTCCACTATCGCTCGCCCTTCTTGAACTCTAGCACAGTGGAAGACATGCCTGCTGGGCCTGCAGGTAGAGGGCTACGCACATACTCATAGAACTACAGTTACATAGGTAACTAAGATTTCTATGTCGTATGTGCTACGCCCTCTACGGGCTTCGCTATTGGCATACTCTACGCGAAGGCCGTAGGATCAATGTACTCCCAGCAGGCATACATGATTGGAGCGCACCCGCAAACCTACTTCGTACCAAGTACAGAGAGGCAGCGGGCGAGGTTGAAACCGGATGGAGAGAAGGCACATAGTCCTGCCCGGACCTGCCACAACCACCCGCATGAAAAAGAAACAAAGGTGATGAAAGGCCGCCTCTCCCAAGAGCGCCAAGTCACCACAAGAAAAGCATCCAGAAGGAGTGCTAATGCATTGATGAACTGGTCGCCTCTCCCAAGAGCACCAGGACACCACCACAAAAGTATCCAGAAGGAGTACGAACGAAGGTGAACAGGCCGCCTCTCCCAAGAGCGCCAAGAACACCCAGGCAAAAGCCTCCAGAAGAAGACGCTGAAACTGGAAGCAATGCGCAGGTCGCCTCTCCAAAAAGCGCCTGAGGCACATCGCCAACAAAGAGGAAAGTCCTTAGGCCGTCACCTCATGACGACTCATCCGGCCCGCGATAAAGGACCAAATGAGTCACTGACCGCACTGTCACATCCAACAGATATGACTGCACAAACGTCGACAAGGAGGACCAGGAGTTTGCCAGACAGATCTCCTCTAGGGGCACCCCTCTAAGAGTAGCTGAAAAGGTGGCCACACACCAGGTAAAACGAGCTCTGATGAGTGCAGGAGGGGAACGCCCCTCTGCCTCGTCAGTCATGTGACCCGCCTGGCACACCCAGTGGGCTAAGCGCTGCGAAGAGAGAGCAGTGCCTCGATCCTTCGCATCAAAACCCACAAATAACTGGTCAGAATACCTGAAGCCAGCCGTGCAGTGCAGGAAGCGGCGAAATGCCCTGACCGGACATGACAGGTGACACCCTTCACCCTCCGCTGACGCATGTGGGGGATGACAACGCTGTCCCAAGCGGATGACCCTGGACATCCTAGGCTGGAAAGCCTGGTTCGGCCATAATTCCACCAAGCCTCCATCACCGCTGAAGAACATGCAAGAAGGGTGGATGGAGTGGACGCATAATTCCCTTGCCCTCTTGGCAGAGGCGATCACCAAAAACGTCTTAAACGATAAGCAGCTGAGCTCAGCGCGATCCAGGGGCTCAAAAGGTGGACCCGAGAGGCCCTCTAACAGACCTGCAGTTCCCAAGGGGCGGCAGAGCTTCTGGGGGGTGGGTTCGGACTGAGCGCACCCCGTAAGAAGCGCTTAACGAGAGGATGGTTATGGGCCAGGAAACCACCAAAAACCAATGCGGCCGAAAGCGATGGCCGCAGCAAAGACGCCCAAGGTCGAAGCCGATCGACCTTTGGCCAGGAGACCCTGACAAAAACCCAAGACCTCCTGAATAGTGCAGGAGAGGGGATCCACTGACCTCTCCGTGCACCATGTGGCAAACAACTGCCATCATAGCCTGTAGGCCCTAAACGTCGAAGGCGCACGGCCTCCTTGAATAGTCGAGACTACAGCAGAAGGGAGGCCTAAGCCTAACCACCTTCCTTCTCGGCTTCCAAACCAAGAGCCTGTGGCCTAGGATTGGACGTGAGTAAAGGGATCATTGGGCCTGAGTCAGCGTGTCTGGCGAGTCCGGGAGGGGCCAAGGTCCCCCCTGTGCCATGGACACCAAGTCCGGGTACCACCCGGCACTTGGACTGTTCGGGGCCATTTGTAGCCTGTCTCTCCTGACTCTGTGGAGCAGTGGAGGGAGGAGCCGGAGGGGAAAATGCATAAAGAAGACCCCTCGGCCAAAGTCGGTGCGCCAACGCGTTGACGCCCAGAGGAGGCTCGTCCCCTGGTCTGAGTGAGAACTACAGGGGGCATAGAGTGCTTTCAGGTCGGCCACCGGGTGGCCGAGCTGTTGCCAAACCTGCGCCGCCACCCAAGGGGCTAGGCTCTATTCGCCGCGGGCTGCTCCGCTCCTGGACATTCTGTCCGCGCCTACGTTGAGAATGCCGGGGATGTGCCGGGCCCTCAAGGAAAGGAGGTGAGTGATGGCCCATAGAAAGATCTCAGGCCGCCCTCCTGTGGAGCGAGGGAGATCTGGTTCCCCCTTGTCTGTTCAGATAAGCCACCACAGTCGTGTTGTCTGATCGGACTAAGACGTGGTGTCACTCCAGTTCCGCTCTGAAGTGCAGGACGTGCAGGAACGTTCCTCACTGCCTCCATCTACAGGACATTGATGTGGCTGGGCGTCGGAGACCAGGTGCCGCCCGTCGAGCACTGGTCCAAGACCCCCCCCCAACCTAACAGGGAGGCATCTGTGAACAACTCCGTGTAATGGGGGACACAACCCAGCAGCACACCCTGGCTCAGAAGAACCGGGACGGTCCAGAACTGGATATCCTTCCGTGCGGGCATTGGGGGCCTCAGCCATGTCCTCCTGTCGTGCGCCGGGTGCAACCTGAGACGGGAGTACCACCGAGGCGTCTCATGGGCAGTAGGCCAGCTGTACCACTGGTTGGGCCACTGCCATCAATCCGAGAAGCGATTGAATCTGATGGGACCGGACTTGCGTCCTTCAAACACAGTCTGTTGACCACAAAGCCCAGCCTGAAGATGTAATCCAGCACCACCTCTGTGTGAGCCTGAGCCTCCTGATGGGAGGAGGCCAGGATGAGCCAATGGCTGGTTCCAATACAACGCAGCAGGTCCAGCGCCGCCTCCACGCACTTTCTCCAAGTGCCAGCGAACAGCCAAACGGGAGTCAGCAATATTCCTGGCATCTCCTAGCCATGGAGAAGCGGTGGAACCTTCAGAGCTCCGAAACAATGGAAACCTGGAAGCAAGCATCCATGAGGTTAACAGAGTCAGACAATCGCCCAGACTGACACACTTAACAGGTGTCGTGTGGTCAGCATGCGAAACGGCCTCTAGGCTATGCATCTGTGGAAACCAAGAAGTACGGGGAGCAGAAACCGTTCTATGTCGTCGGCCTTCCATGTAGATAAAGGCCAATAGCGAAGCCCGTAAAGGGCTATGCCACACTCATAGAACTACAGTTACGTAAGTAACTAAGATTTCTCTGCTCTCTCTGCCAGCACCTCCATTCCTGCGCCACGTAACAGGAAGGAGGAGACGCGCAGATCCAAAAAGGGTCGTATGCCGCCGCACTTCTTGGCAACCAAGAAGTACGGGGAGTAGAAACCGTTCTATGTCGGCCTTCCATGTAGATAGAGGCCAATAGCGAAGCCCGTAAAGGACTACGCACCAACTCATAGAACTACAGTTACGTAAGTAACTACATTTTCTCTCCTCTCTCTGCTAGCACCTCCAATCCTGCGCCACGTAACAGGAAGGAGGAGACACGCAGATCCAAAAAGGGCCGTATGCCGCCGCACTTCTTGGCAACCAAGAAGTACGGGGAATAGGAACCGTTCTATGTCGGCCTTCCATGTAGATAAGGCCAAAAGCGAAGCCCGAGGAGGGCTATGCACATACTCATAGAACTGCAGTTACTTTCTCCGTTCTCTCCGCTTGCATATCGTAGCAGGAGGGACGGGAGCCAGAAGCTTGGGCCTGCCCACTATGTCCGTAGGGGGGGGGGGGGGGGTGCTCGTAAGGGACGTACGAACGAGAACCGGTCATAACGTCGCACCCGCGCAGTCTGCGCCTCCCCTAGGGAATGAGGAGATAGACAAGCATTCCGCCGAGATGCTGTCAAGCTCCGGGCAGAGGCCGAGCGCTCACAGACTTGCCCCTGCTCCTAATGCTGGAAGGGACGAGCAGGCGTCTGATGCCGCGGCGCTACACTAACCGTAAGAGGAGAGGATCTATGGACTGTAGACTCTCCTCCAAAGCACGAGGGGAAGCGCGTCGATGCGCGACCCCTACGAGCCTGCACTTGCCCCCTGCGTGCTGCGGGACAGCGCAAGAAGGCGTTTGGTGTAACTCCAACAGCAATGCCAGCTGGGGGACCGTCCGCAGCCGGGACAGGTGGAGCGCGCGTCCCCTGTCGCTGCGCAGCACTGACCAGGGAGGGAGCGGAGACGTGATGGGAGCTCCGCTGCTCGTGCATGTGTGACCCTGTGAGAGGGAGCGCATCAGAGCGCGCCCTAAACGGTCCTGCACTACACAAATCCGCATCCTCAAAGCAGAGCGAGGAGCGGGAAAAAACATCTACATAAAAAGATGAGTAAATGGAGATGACGCACAGAAGCCTGTCTTCTTCCCACATGCTTTCCAAGCGCAGATAGGAGCAGAACACGGTGCCCTGCTACCAGAGCAGCAGCGGTGGGTAAAGAACTGTCCTTACCCTGGACAGCTATCTGAGCTGCTGGAAACTCCGCCCTCACGACAGCGGCTGTGGTGAAGTACGTGGTTCTCACCTACGTCTTCTTCCCTGGGCGAGAGTGGGGGGTCACAGTCAACCTCTGCCCTTTCCTGACGCACTCATCCGCACCGCGACACTCAGCGGGGATGAGAGTGACAGGACAGCTGGAGCCAGCATCGGAGCTATAGCACCAGCAAGAACAGCAACAGAAACGCTACCAGTGCGTGTCTGTTGCATGGTGAGAAGTAACTCTAAATCATAACATAAAGAGCCTCTCCTCTCTCTTACAAGCTCCAGATAAAGGAGCGCGCCGCTCCGGACTCGCGCTCCTGATCTGTAGGAGCCGGAGCCCGAGGAACAGAACGCCGCAGCTGTAAGAGCGTGTCTCGGGGAAGAGCGGCTCCTCCTCCTTCTGACCCGAGCAGAAGAGCGAAGCAGCGGGCGAGCTGCTTTTCTCATGGTCCTAGAGGGAAGACAGACCCAGCCAGAGATGTCTGCCGCCCACCTGTGCCGCGCACATATACCTACGCCCATGGCGAAAGCTTGTGACATGCAGAGGAAAACAGCCACCGTGGTCCGCAGCTAACTAGGCCCTGCGCTAGTTGCTAGCTAATGCTACGGCCTGTGCAGCATTAGCATAACAGCTGTACACAATACAGTCGTCAGCCTGTCTCGGGCTGGAATAGAGGCTTACCGCCAGATCAGAGCGAGGAAGAGGGAAGCAGAGCCAGACTGATCCCGTCCTGCGCTAGTAGCTAGCTAGTTGCTAGCTAATGCTACGGCCTGTGTAGCATTAGCATAGCAGCGATACACGACACCGCCGTCAGCCTGTCTCGGGCTGGAATAGAGGCTTACCGCCAGATCAGAGCGAGGAAGAGGGAAGCAGAGCCAGACTGATCCCGTCCTGCGCTAGTAGCTAGCTAGTGCTATGACCGTGTAGCATTAGCATAGCAGCGATACACGACACCGCCGTCAGCCTGTCTCGGGCTGGAATAGAGGCTTACCGCCAGATCAGAGCGAGGAAGAGGGAAGCAGAGCCAAACTGATCCCGTCCTCGATGGATGGAGCCCCCGACTCGCTGCACCAGTGCACACAGTGATACGGCCGGTATGCTGGCACACGGTGTTGGCGCCAAGCAGCAGCCGCGGGAGAAGAGGAACGCCATGTCTTCTTCATAGGGGGACAATCCGGAGGGAAGGAGGCGCTGGAGCCTTGCTCGGCAAGGCTGCAGCACGGACCGGAGGCACGGTCTTCCCCTCGGACATCTCCGGGTCCGGACCGAGATGCTCCGGGGATTCGGGGCTCATGAAGCCACGGCGCCACTCTCGCTTCTCCCTGGGAAGCGAGCAGCAGACGGGGCGGTCTTATCCCTGTGTTGTGCTGCCAACAGAGGCAGAGGGAAACAGACGGTCCTCGGGGAGAAGAGGGTCTCACATCTGCCGTACCCACGGTGCTCGACACCGGAGGGTGACAATCTTCGAGCTGGTGAGTACGGCGAATCCCTAATCTTGATTGTAGAGAGTAAATCTTTCTTAAAGAACATGTTAAGAGATCTTCAAGTGCTGAGTGAAAAGAAGGGCGAGCGATAGTGGACAGGGCCTTATATACGGCCAGTGGGGGAACCACGTCCTCATGATTGGAGCGGTACATTGTTTGATCTTCAGGTGCGAGGCGCTGCCTCGAGTGTTAGCCAATAGCGAAGCCCGTAGAGGGCGTAGCACATACGACATAGAACTGAGACCACACACTACACAACTGAGACCACACACTACATGACTGAGACCACACACTACATGACTGAGACTGGCAACTGAAAACAGGATTACTCCATCAGCAGAACAATAATGCACAAAACAACAATGCAACACAGTTTATAAAAGAGTTGAATTTAGTGCTTCAATTTATTTTTATTAGATTTTGATTAACTTTTTTTTTTTTTTTTTTTTTGGTCTTTAATTAATAATTTCTACAACAAGACAGAAAAAAAGTTTTGTTTTAGCGTAATTATTATTTATTTATTTATTTATTTTTGCCATAAGCAAACACTTTTCATTGGTTAAACAGGTCATTTGCCCCTCCACGTCCTGATGGGATGCTGAAATAACCATAACACCGGCACAAACACGCTAGTTAGCTAGCTCTCTTAAAATGACACTAGAAATGGCGACAGAGGTGACGAAGTGGGACATTTTTCCCCTTTGGATTTTACGTGGATGCGTTACTTTAATGAGATTTTATCAGAAGAAAACTTGTTTTGTTTGGAGTAAGGAGGACGTCCGCAGAGCCTTGTGGAGAGAGGAGGGAGAGAGAGAGGAGGTGAGTGCGCTGATATACAGTCTATGGTGCGCTGCTGTTGTTTTGGTCATTAGAGGTGTAAAACTAGCGTGTGTGCATTTTGAACACGGTCCAGTTGACACGTAGGGAGCTTTCAATCTGTGCCTCGCTGTTACCGCTGTTTTTGCGCTTGTTCCGTCAGAAAAGACGTAAACAGAAAGTTTAACCTCACGCGTTGTTTCCAGTGCCTCCTCGGCTGTTTTCATTGGCCGCTGGGCTCCGTGTTTGCCCAGAGGAGCGTCATAAACGGTGAACAGCACCGGAGCAAGACAAAAATCGGGCTTATAATTCCAACATGTTTAAAAACCTGCGACTGGAGCCTAGCTGCCCACACACTACACTACACGACTCCAGTCGCAGGTTTTTAAACATGTTGGAATTATAAGCCCGATTTTTGTCTTGCTCCGGTGCTGTTCGCCGTTTATGACGCTCCTCTGGGCAAACACGGAGCCCAGCGCTAATGAAAAGAGCCGAGGAGGCACTGGAAACAACGTGTGAGGTTAAACTTTCTGTTTACGTATTTTCTGACGGAACAAGAGCAAAAACAGCGGTAACAGCGAGGCACAGATTGAAAGCTCCCTACGTGTCAACTGGACCGTGTTCAAAATGCACACACGCTAGTTTTACACCTCTAATGACCAAAACAACAGCAGCGCACCATAGACTGTATATCAGCGCACTCACCTCCTCTCTCTCTCCCTCCTCTCTCCACAAGGCTCTGCGGACGTCCTCCTCACTCCAAACAAAACAAGTTTTCTTCTGATAAAATCTCATTAAAGTAACGCATCCACGTAAAATCCAAAGGGGAAAAATATCCAACTTCGTCACCTCTGTCGCCATTTCTAGTGTCATTTTAAGAGAGCTAGCTAACTAGCGCTGTTTGTGCCAGTGTTATGGTTATTTCAGCATCCCATCAGGACGTGGAGGGGCACATGACCTGTTTAACCAATGAAAAGTGTTTGCTTATGGCAAAAATAAATAAATAAAAAATACTTACGCTAAAACAAAACTTTTTTTTCTGTCTTGTTGTAGAAATTATTAATCAAAGACCAAAAAAAAAAGTTAATCAAAAATCTAATAAAAAATAAATATAAATTGAAGCACTGAACTCAGCTCTTTCATAAACTGTGTTGCATTGTTGTTTTGTGCATTATTGTTCTGCTGATGGAGTAATCCTGTTTTCAGTTGCCAGTCTCAGTCATGTAGTGTGTGGTCTCAAACGTTCTAGAATCACTCTCAGTCCAGTCTTGTAGTGTGTGGGCAAAACTCGCATTCTAATTAGTCACAACTGGAAAGTTGTGTAGTGTGTGGCCAGCTTTACACAGGTAAGTTAAGCTATTAGTCTGGTGGATACATGACTAAAGAGTGAGTTTGCTTTGCTTTAAGCTGAGAGCCTGAATCTGAACACAAAGGAGCTGAGGAACACTGAAAAACACACGGTGAGTCATATTTAGAACAATATTATAATTGTCTCTTTACATGTAATTAACAATAATGAAATGCTTTTGTGTCTCTCAGGACAGCTGAGTCTGTCAGCCCTGGAGAGACTTGGACTCTGGTGAGTTCAAAGCCTGTGTCTGTAGTAAACATGTGCCACATCAGTCTACAGTCAAACTTTCTTAGTTAATGTGTGTGTATGTATGTGCATATGTGTGTGATTCTTCAGGAGGAAAACACAGGGTTGTCTGTCTGAGAAGTCCTGGACCTGCTGCTGCTGCTGCTGTCGTGTGGAGTTGCAGGAGCTGATCTGAACCACACTGAAGCTGGACTCACACAGTAACTGTAACCAGCTGGTCTGATGGACTCACACAGTAACTGTGTATATATATATATATATATATATGTGTGTGTGTGTGTGTGTTTGTTTTTATCACCTTATAGGGACAACCACCGGACAGCACACTCTACAAGTGGGAACCTGAATTTTTGTCGGGACAAAAATGATGGTCCCCACAAAAATGACAATGTAATTGATGAAAATAAGTTCCGAACAACACCCTGTACAAATTTGGGAAAAATCCCCACAAGTCAAAAAACCTGACTTTAAGTGTGTGACTACACACACTGTGTCTATTTTAACAGAATAGCGCGTTTTAGAGGGGATTATTGGAGACACTCAGTCCGCCTCTGAGGCACTCTGCTCTGGTTTTCTGATATGGGGGGTCATTGCTCACTCTCATGCCCGGAGAAGAGCACTCATCCCCGGCTAGGTTGGACGGAGGGTCGGCCTCTGTCCTCCGGAGAACCAGACAATTTTCTCACCCGATTTTAAACACATTAATTCGGCCTGGGGCACTTCTTAGGGGCATGGATGAATGCAGCATGACCTGCTCTTTAACCCTGGGTGGGTCTTAAGCCAGACAGAATAGCCGGTTTTAGAGAGGGGGAATCCCGGGACATCCAGTCCGCCTCTGGTGCACTCTGCTCGGACTGGGCTTTGGGGTTATACACCCCCTGAGTTCCAGAAGAACCAGACAGTTTCAGGCTTGATTTTACCTTGTCTAATAAGATGCTTTGCTTGTTTTAGAGGCATGGATTGTGACTCAGATGACCTGTCTGGGTGTACCTCATCGGGCAGCCCTGCTTTTGTTCCTGAATTCAGCGACAGCGACAGCGATGGGGACAGTTGAGATTCATTTAATTCATTCATTTCAACAGAAAGCAACCTGCCAGGAAATTCAAAAAATAGACCCAGGACACACTCAAAAAGCCCAATCCAACATACCAATGACACCCCTTCAGAACAGCAACAAGTACCAGAAAGTAGCTCATCACCTCCTTGGACAGTCCAACGCCAACGTTCACTGTCAGTGCAGGCAGTAAGTACAAAAGCAGATGGGTCTCGCCAGTACAATAAGAGACAATATTGCTTGTTCTGTAATAAAGGATTACTGAAAATAACTCGACATTTGGAGCATGTTCATAAAAATGAACTCGAGGTTGCACAAGCCATGTCTTATAATAAGGGATCAAAGGAAAGAAAACTCCATCTTGAACATCTTCGAAACAGGGGAAACTTTGCTCATAATGTTGAGGTGTTAAACGGAGGTCCAGGTGATCTTGTTCCCAGAAGGAAACCATCAGTAAACACAGAAGCCCAGGATTACATGCACTGTGTTCACTGCCAAGGCCTATTTAGAAAGAAGATTCTTTTTAAACATGTCTCAAAATGCAAGTTTAAGCCTAGTGGTGAGCCAAATCGAGGAAGAACGCGGGTTCAGGCGCTCTGTGCATTTGCTGTACCACCACCTCCGGGTGTCAAAAAGACTTCTGGAAGCTGCTAAGCAACATGATAAATGATAAAGTTTCTTCCATAGTGAAAAAAGATCCATGTATTCTAGAATTTGGTGAAAATCTTTTTAGTCGTTTTGGCCATGATCCTGGGAAACATGAGTATATTCGTCAAAAACTGAGAGAGTTGGGAAGGCTTCAGTTATGCTCAAGTAAAAACCCGGAGCTAAAGACCATTGAGGACCATGTTTTGCCTTCAAATTTCATGCATGTTGTAGAATCTGTGAAATGTGTAGCTGGTTATGACAGGCAAAACAATACATATAAACGCCCAAGTCTGGCTCTCAAATTAGGGCATAGTCTGTCAAAGATTTCCATGTTGGTTGAAAGTCGTTCAAACATCCAGAACAACAGTGTTGCAGCTAAAAATGCCCGTACATTCAGACAAATCTATGAAGCAAGATGGCATGAAATATATCTGCAGCGTCACTGAGAACACTTCAAGAAGCTAAGTTTAATGCTCCACTTTTACTTCCATTCACAAGAGATGTCCAGGTGCTTCATTCATTTCTGGATGCAGAGCAGCAGAAACTTCACTCCATGTTGTCTTCTCAAGTGTCAACCCAGGACTGGGCTGGATTAGCAAAAGTCACCCTGACTCAGATAATTCTCTTTAACAGACGGCGGTCCGGCGAAGTATCAAAAATGCCTCTGTCAGCATACATGTCTCCGCATAGCCAGGATGCGCTGGAAGACCTGGGTGATGCACTCTCTGATTTAGAAAAGAAACTGTGTCAACACTTCAGAAGACTGGAGATAGCGGGGAAGAGAGGAAGGAAGGTGCCGGTTCTTTTGACACCAACCATGCAGGAAGCATTGGATCTTCTTGTCAGCAAGCGAGAGATGTGTGGGGTTGTACCGGGAAACAAATACCTTTTTGCCAGACCACAAGCATGTTCATACTTTCGTGGGTCTGACTGTCTCCGGCATTTTGCCAAGATGTGTGGGGCAAAAAACCCAGAAAGCCTCACCTCCACAAAACTGCGCAAGCAAACTGCAACTCTGTCTCAAGTTCTTAACCTGAGCAACACAGAGTTGGATCAGCTGGCCGATTTCCTGGGGCATGATGTAAGAGTCCACCGACAGTTCTACAGACTTCCAGAAGGCACCCTTCAACTGGCTAAAGTGAGCAAGATCCTCATGGCTTTGGAGCAGGGACGTATGGCTGAATTCAAGGGAAAAGGCCTGGATGACATCACTATTGACCCAGAAGGTAAAGATTTTTTTGGTCTATCCACACTTGAGCTCAGAGCACACAGGCCAGGTTCCAGGTTAAAAAAGCCCCAAATAGTACCTTGTAAGTCGGATCCAAAGTGACACATTGTGCCGTTAAAGACCCAGAGTTTAGCTCCAGCAGACAGGCCAGGAAACACTCTTTTAAACCCCAGAATAGTACCTTGTAAGTTAGATCCAAAGTGACACAAAGTGCAGTCAAATAGCCGGACTTCAGCACCACAAACAGGCAAAGTTGCTCTCTTTTACACCCCAGAATAGTGCCTTTTAAATCGGATACAAAGTGACACAAAGTGCAGTCAAAGAGCCAGAGTTAAGCACCACAAACAGGCAAAGTTGCTCTCTTTTATACCCCAGAATAGTGCCTTTTAAATGGGACCAAAAGTGACACTTGGTGCAGTCAAAGAGCCAGACTTCAGCACCACAAACAGGCAAAGTTGCTCTCTTTTATACCCCAGAATAGTGCCTTTTAAATGGGACCAAAAGTGACACTTGGTGCAGTCAAAGAGCCAGAGTTAAGCACCACAAACAGGCAAAGTTGCTCTCTTTTATACCCCAGAATAGTGCATTTTAAATGGGACCAAAAGTGACACTTGGTGCAGTCAAAGAGCCAGAGTTAAGCACCACAAACAGGCAAAGTTGCTCTCTTTTATACCCCAGAATAGTGCTTTTAAATGGGACCAAAAGTGACACTTGGTGCAGTCAAAGAGCCAGAGTTAAGCACCACAAACAGGCAAAGTTGCTCTCTTTATACCCCAGAATAGTGCCTTTTAAATGGGACCAAAAGTGACACTTGGTGCAGTCAAAGAGCCAGAGTTAAGCACCACAAACAGGCAAAGTTGCTCTCTTTTATACCCCAGAATAGTGCCTTTTAAATGGGACTAAAAGTGACACTTGGTGCAGTCAAAGAGCCAGAGTTAAGCTCCACAAACAGGCAAAGTTGCTCTCTTTTATACACCAGAATAGTGCCTTTTAAATGGGACTAAAAGTGACACTTGGTGCAGTCAAAGAGCCAGAGTTAAGCACCACAAACAGGCAAAGTTGCTCTCTTTTATACCCCAGAATAGTGCCTTTTAAATGGGACCAAAAGTGACACTTGGTGCAGTCAAAGAGCCAGAGTTAAGCACCACAAACAGGCAAAGTTGCTCTCTTTTATACCCCAGAATAGTGCCTTTTAAATGGGACTAAAAGTAACACTTGGTGCAGTCAAAGAGCCAGAGTTAAGCACCACAAACAGGCAAAGTTGCTCTCTTTTATACCCCAGAATAGTGCTTTTTAAATGGGACCAAAAGTGACACTTGGTGCAGTCAAAGAGCCAGAGTTAAGCACCACAAACAGGCAAAGTTGCTCTCTTTTATACCCAGAATAGTGCCTTTTAAATGGGACTAAAAGTGACACTTGGTGCAGTCAAAGAGCCAGAGTTAAGCACCACAAACAGGCAAAGTTGCTCTCTTTTATACCCCAGAATAGTGCCTTTTAAATGGGACCAAAAGTGACACTTGGTGCAGTCAAAGAGCCAGAGTTAAGCACCACAAACAGGCAAAGTTGCTCTCTTTTATACCCCAGAATAGTGCTTTTTAAATGGGACCAAAAGTGACACTTGGTGCAGTCAAAGAGCCAGAGTTTAAGCACCACAAACAGGCAAAGTTGCTCTCTTTTATACCCCAGAATACTGCCTTTTAAATAGGATACAAAGTGACACATAGTGCTGTTTGAAAGTCACTTATAAGCTCCACAACACAGGCAAAGTTGCTCTCTTTTAAACCCCAGAATAGTGCCTTTTAAATCGGATAGAAAGTGACACATAGTGCAGTCAAATAGCCAGAGTTAAGCTCCACCTGACAGGCAAAGTTGCTCTCTTTTATGCCCCAGAATAGTACCTTGTAAGTCGGATCCAAAGTGACACATTGTGCCGTTAAAGACCCAGAGTTTAGCTCCAGCAGACAGGCCAGGAAACACTCTTTTAACCCCAATATAGTGGGTCTATGCTGGGCAGCAAACTGGCCACTATCAGCCTCTGAGTCTCTGCCCAGGCCTGGTGCTCCCTCTCTGGGCCAAGTGCTCTCACACTCTGCCTCCTGGAGCCTCTTCTCCACCTCCACAAGACTCCAGGAGAGCCTCACACTCTGCCCAGAAAGGTGCTCCTATCTGGGCAGGTGAAGACATACATAAAGTTTGTACATTTCGGCTTGACTAAGCTGTTTCTTTACTTTTGGCAGATCATGCCTCCAGGACAGTGAGGACAAGAGGACGAGAACCAGAACATAGAAGAGGATCTGGATACTGAAATGCCAGACGAAAGAAATGAAACATCTCAGTCCTGTTATAATTGAAACATCCAACCATCCTTCACTGCAAGCGGTCCAAAAGACCGTCACGCAAAGGACCGTCACGCACCCCCACTTCAGCTCGCCAGACAGTCGTAAAGAGAACGTGGAACCAAAGAGAGGTCAAAGCCNAGCTGGCCGATTTCCTGGGGCATGATGTAAGAGTCACCGACAGTTCTACAGACTTCCAGAAGGCACCCTTCAACTGGCTAAAGTGAGCAAGATCCTCATGGCTTTGGAGCAGGGACGTATGGCTGAATTCAAGGGAAAAGGCCTGGATGACATCACTATTGACCAGAAGGTAAAATTTTTTTTGGTCTATCCACACTTGACTCAGAGACACAGGCAGGTTCCAGGTTAAAAAGCCCCAAATAGTACCTTGTAAGTCGGATCCAAAGTGACACATTGTGCGTTAAAGACCCAGAGTTTAGCTCCAGCAGACAGCCAGGAAACACTCTTTTAAACCCCAGAATAGTACCTTGTAGTTAGATCCAAAGTGACACAAAGTGCAGTCAAATAGCCGACTTCAGCACACAAACAGGCAAGTTGCTCTCTTTTACACCCCAGAATAGTGCCTTTTAAATCGGATACAAAGTGACACAAAGCAGTCAAAAGGAAGCATTCTTTATACCAATAGTGCCTTTTAAATGGACCAAAATACACTGTGCAGTCAAAAGCAGATTACACCACAACAGGCAAAGTTGCTCTCTTTTATACCCCAGAATAGTGCCTTTTAAATGGGACCAAAAGTGACACTTGGTGCAGTCAAAGAGCCAGAGTTAAGCACCACAAACAGCAAAGTTGCTCTCTTTTATACCCAGAATAGTGCCTTTAAATGGGACCAAAAGTGACACTTGGTGCAGTCAAAGAGCCAGAGTTAAGCACCACAAACAGGCAAAGTTGCTCTCTTTTATACCCCAGAATAGTGCCTTTTAAATGGGACCAAAAGTGACACTTGGTGCAGTCAAAGAGCCAGAGTTAAGCACCACAAACAGGCAAAGTTGCTCTCTTTTATACCCCAGAATAGTGCCTTTTAAATGGGACCAAAAGTGACACTTGGTGCAGTCAAAGAGCCAGAGTTAAGCACCACAAACAGGCAAAGTTGCTCTCTTTTATACCCAGAATAGTGCCTTTTAAATGGGACTAAAAGTGACACTTGGTGCAGTCAAAGAGCCAGAGTTAAGCTCCACAAACAGGCAAAGTTGCTCTCTTTTATACCCAGAATAGTGCCTTTTAAATGGGACTAAAAGTGACACTTGGTGCAGTCAAAGAGCCAGAGTTAAGCACCACAAACAGGCAAAGTTGCTCTCTTTTATACCCCAGAATAGTGCCTTTTAAATGGGACCAAAAGTGACACTTGGTGCAGTCAAAGAGCCAGAGTTAAGCACCACAAACAGGCAAAGTTGCTCTCTTTTATACCCAGAATAGTGCCTTTTAAATGGGACTAAAAGTACACTTGGTGCAGTCAAAGAGCCAGAGTTAAGCACCACAAACAGGCAAAGTTGCTCTCTTTTATACCCCAGAATAGTGCTTTTAAATGGGACCAAAAGTGACACTTGGTGCAGTCAAAGAGCCAGAGTTAAGCACCACAAACAGGCAAAGTTGCTCTCTTTTATACCCCAGAATAGTGCCTTTTAAATGGGACTAAAAGTGACACTTGGTGCAGTCAAAGAGCCAGAGTTAAGCACCACAAACAGGCAAAGTTGCTCTCTTTATACCCAGAATAGTGCCTTTTAAATGGGACCAAAAGTGACACTTGGTGCAGTCAAAGAGCCAGAGTTAAGCACCACAAACAGGCAAAGTTGCTCTCTTTTATACCCCAGAATAGTGCTTTTAAATGGGACCAAAAGTGACACTTGGTGCAGTCAAAGAGCCAGAGTTAAGCACCACAAACAGGCAAAGTTGCTCTCTTTTATACCCCAGAATACTGCCTTTTAAATAGGATACAAAGTGACACATAGTGCTGTTTGAAAGTCACTTATAAGCTCCACAACACAGGCAAAGTTGCTCTCTTTTAAACCCCAGAATAGTGCCTTTTAAATCGGATAGAAAGTGACACATAGTGCAGTCAAATAGCCAGAGTTAAGCTCCACCTGACAGGCAAAGTTGCTCTCTTTTATGCCCCAGAATAGTACCTTGTAAGTCGGATCCAAAGTGACACATTGTGCCGTTAAAGACCCAGAGTTTAGCTCCAGCAGACAGGCCAGGAAACACTCTTTTAAACCCCAATATAGTGGGTCTATGCTGGGCAGCAAACTGGCCACTATCAGCCTCTGAGTCTCTGCCCAGGCCTGGTGCTCCTCTCTGGGCCAAGTGCTCTCACACTCTGCCTCCTGGAGCCTCTTCTCCACCTCCACAAGACTCCAGGAGAGCCTCACACTCTGCCCAGGAAAGGTGCTCCTATCTGGGCAGGTGAAGACATACATAAAGTTTGTACATTTCGGCTTGACTAAGCTGTTTCTTTACTTTTGGCAGATCATGCCCTCCAGGACAGTGAGGACGAGGACGAGAACCAGAACATAGAAGAGGATCTGGATACTGAAATGCCAGACGAAAGAAATGAAACATCTCAGCCTGTTATAATTGAAACATCCAACCATCCTTCACTGCAAGCGGTCCAAAGACCGTCACGCAAAGGACCGTCACGCACCCCCACTTCAGCTCGCCAGACAGTCGTAAAGAGAACGTGGAACCAAAGAGAGGTCAAAGCCGTGGAAAAGCACTTGATGCACTTCATAAACTCGTGCCGAGTTCCGGGCAAAGCAGACTGTGACAAGTGCCTTCGGCTTGAGAAAGTCGCGCTCAAACGGAGGGATTGGTTAGCAGTGAAATATTATGTAAAGAATCGAATCACAGCTCTTAAAAGAACAGTTTAATAATTATAATTCAATTTATGTTAATAAAGATTTAGTTTTATTCATTTTTGTGTGTCATTATTTCCTAAAAATTCATTCCAATAACCAGTGTACATGGTTGGGTCTCATAACTATCTCTATCCCTGAAATGTCCCCAGAAGTTTTTAATGGAAGAAATGTTTTTTGAAGTCAAATTACTGCTAAGGAAATTTAGAGAACCATAACATATTTTTTGGGCTCCGGTAGAACCAGCAGAAAGGGACGTTCCCACAAGGCATGTTCTAGTCATGCATCCCTACAATATGTTAAAGACACGTATGTGTGTGTGTGTGTGTGTATGTACAAAAAGAACAATAATAAGATTTGTGAACACTAAAAATCTGATTGTTATCTACAAAAATCTTTAAAAACTGCAAAAATACAGAATCACATACAAACAGTACTAGTATTGAGCTAAGACCTTTGCAACATATCTGTGTAAATGTGTGTTTTGATTTGTGTTTTAGAGACACTTGTAAAGGCTGTTGCTAACAATGCTAACGTAGCAGAGACGTCAAGCTAACGCCGTGGAGAGATAGCGCGGGTGTATCTATGGAATCAGGAAGACATTGTGTTGGATTAATCAGCTGCATGTCTACTTTTGTTGAATGTAATCTTATGTACATGTAGTGGTAATTTCAAGCACCAAATGCATATGTTAGGCACATACAGTTACGGTTCATGTGCAAGTGTAATTACTAGAGGTCCGCAGCATCCCGCCAGTACAGGCGCAGCCATTTTGGAGTTATTCGTTTATGCAATGGTTGTAGCTGTGAAATTGCATTTTTGTTTTATTTTATTGAAGTATTGAGAAATATTAACAATTTGGAGACTGTAACAAGCAAGATTTGAAAAGTAAGTGTGATATTGAATACAGTTGATTTCTGAAAATGCTGTAAAGCAAGTTTATTGACATATATGAAAATGTAAAAAGCAGAATAAACCCTGCAGTTGAGCGATGAACGAGCACAACTAAGCTGTCTCTGGTTTCCTTTCTCACAGGGTTTACCTTCTAACCGCTCTCACACACCAGCTCCGTCTGAGGTGAGCGGTGTTTGTGCTGGAAATGTGCTGTGTAAATAATGCAGCGAGTACACCGAGCGGGACAGCCTGGAGATGGGACAACACTAAACGCAGAGAAATGGCAGCGCAGATGTTCCCTCCTCCACTTAACGCTTTACTCAGCACTTTCTACGCTTTGGATGAGTTTTAAACGAGCAGCCTAAGGAGCTAAACGCCGGCTCCCACCTGCACATCTCCACATGAGCAGAGCCATAACCGTCCAGCGGGAGAGGACCGGGACGGGCCTGGAGCCAGGAGAGGGTCTGCATCCATCAGGGCTAAACGGCTCCGTGGACACTCCGGAGAGAGAGACAAGTGGCTTTTTGTTCAGACGAAAAGGGAAAAGAACCATTTCTGCTGCGCTAAAGCTATTTGGTTTGATCAATTTGATTACGAAACCAGGACTAAACCAGGACAAGACCAGGACTAAACCAGGACAAACCAGGATGAATACTGGACTAAACCAGGACAAGACCAGGACTAAACCAGGACAAACCAGGATGAATACTGGACTAAACCAGGACAAACCAGGACAAGACCAGGACTAAACCAGGACAAACCAGGATGAATACTGGACTAAACCAGGACAAACCAGGACAAGACCAGGACTAAACCAGGACAAACCAGGATGAAAACTGGACTAAACCAGGACTAAATCAGGAAAAGACTAGGACAAGACCAGGACTAAACCAGGACAAGACCAGGACAAACTAGGATGAAAACTGAACTAAACCAGGATGAAAACTGGACTAAACCAGGATGAAAACTGGACTAAACCAGGACAAACCAGGACTAAACCAGGACTAAACCAGGGCAAGACCAGGACTAAACCAGGACAAGAATAGGACTAAACCAGGACAAACCAGGATTGAAAACTGGACTAAACCAGGACAAACCAGGATGAAAACTGGACTAAACCAGGACTAGACAAAACTAAACCAGGATTAGACAAAGACTAAATCAGAATCATACTATAACTAAACCCAAACTAGACCAGGACTAAAAGAGAACTAAACTAGGACTAAACCAGGACAAGACCAGGACTAAACTAGGACAAGACCAGGATTAAACCTGGACAAGACCAGGACTAAACCAGGACAAGATCAGGACTTAACCAGGACGAGACCAGAACTAACCAGGACAAGACCAGAACTAAACCAGGACAAGACCAGGACTAAACAAGGACAAGACCAGGACTAAAATAGGACAAGACCAGGACTAAACAAGGACAAGACCAGGACTAAAATAGGACAAGACTAGGACTAAACAAGGACAAGACCAGGACTAAACCAGGACAAGACCAGAACTAAAACAAGACTAGATTATGACTGAACCAGGACAAGATCAGGACTAAACCTGGACTATAAGGACAAAACCAGGACTGATCCAGTAATACATTGAATTAAACCAGGACTATCAGGACTAAACCAGGGCTAACCTGATGTCAGCAATGTCTTAGATGAGACTTTTTAGTTTATTTCCAATCCGTTTGTTCTGTTGGCAGATTTCTCACTTACTCCAGGTAGATCTTGGCCTTTTTCTTTAAACGTGTTTTCAGTTTTTCTCCAGTGAAAGTAAGAATATAAGAATAGAACCGGGATGGACCGGAGCTTGTCGTGCCGTCCTCGCATCCATCAGGGCTAAACGGCTTTGTGACACTCCACTCCAGAGCACAACCCGAGCGGAGAACTCTTCTGTTAATGAAAAGGAAAGAAGTGGACGTGTTTAAGCATTATTGGTCCGTAATGTCTGCCTCTGTGTGGGATTTATACCTCCAAGTGTCCAAACAGCTCCCGGGGCTCGCTGCAATCTCAGATAATGCCAGCCAGCAGAGCACAAAACCAATAATTCTGGCTGGGTCCTGACGCCCGATTGGATTTACTGTCAGGCTTCTTCATCAGTTTAATAAAGTCCCTCTCAGTGCGGGCTCCCGGGGGCCCCTGAGCCTACAAGACTACGGTCACATCTGTCATTAGGACCAGCTCGCCTCGCTCACAACATTAAGTCTCATTAAAAGCGGCGGTACGAGCGGTCTCCAGAGGTGTGGCAGGGGCCGGGTTCCAGGGGCCCCGCAGCACCAGGGCTGTTCACACACACACACACGCAGATCGATGCTGGGGATCTGCTGTGGAGCTGCAGGGTCAACATGGAGAAGAGAGGATGTTGTTAAGAGTGAAGTGGTGTATCAGTCTTAAACAATTCAATAACTAAACAAACAAAAAAATCTACTTGTGTCAATAACTATGTATATATACACACTCAAGGAAAAAAGAAACGCAAAAGATAACGCAATTTTAATTTTGAACATTTCTTAGAAAATGAGTACATTTGGAAAAATATGTTAGCATCATGATTTGAGTCCATAGAGCGCTGAAGACAGACTTAACTGATTGTGAGAACCATAAAGAGTGCATTACAGGGTGGTTTATGTTTGAAACTCAGAGTTGACTTTTACCGCTGGTTAAAGGTTGTATGGAGGATTTTCAAAAATAGTTTGTTGTCAGTCTTGGTCAAAAACAGATGCATAGATTTGTAACAGCCTTGTATTTATGCTAAACAAAAAAATTATTTAAAAAAATATATAAACTGTGGACATGGTGAGACCAGTAAAATGTTGGCCAATAGAAAACGAGGTACCTCGTTATCTATTGGCCTGTTAACCTGTCTAGCAAACCCTCAGTGTTCCTAAGTAGCTCAATGGCCCAATTAGCTGTGAAGGACGTGGCCCCGGGAGGAGAAACACATGTGCATCGTTTGAAAACAGCAAACAGCTGTAGGATTTGAAAAATCCTCCATACAACCTTTAACTGTGCTCAAGTCTTCTCTATAAAAGGCACCAGAATGAAGCCAAAAACACACGATTGTCTCAACCAGAGAGGGATGGAGCTATGGACGCTGTTGTCTTGTGTCTCCAGGGTGTTTGGAGTCACCGCTCTACCATTAGTCGTCTTGTTCCTCTAACGACCGCCCTCGTACTGGTGGCCCCCGTGTAACGACCGCTGCACAAGACCAACCGGCCCCCCGCACATCTCCATGACAGGTTCAGCCTCCACCAGGTCCACAGCCCAGACCATTGGGACACACCACAGGCCTGTGTCTCCAGAACCATCCGTAATCTCCTCTACGCTGACTCTATTCCACCATATGGGCCACATGTTGGATCAGTGCTTAGAGCTCTGGTCCAATGGTGCTGAATATCGTCGTTGGACTTTGCAGAGGTGGTCCCAGGTCATGTGCAGTGGCAAAAAAAATGTTTCAGTGCTTCAGAGCAGATGACTGAGATCAGGTGTACAGGAGACACTGGGAGAGGCTGAACCTTGTGTGCACCAAATGAACCTGTGAGGTGGTCCCAGTGTTCCAACTCAGACACTACTGCTGATCCATGAGGCTGAATAACCTCTGTCCAGGGCCAACGGGGGTCAGTGAACTATTGACAGTCTGATGAAACTCTGTCACTTTTGGTTTGGGGGTTGTTCTATTGTTTGGTTGTGTTATTGGACTGAAAATGTGTAAACACCACAAGAGTTGGTCTGAGGATTAGAAATGGATGTAGGGTTCATATGAAACGGGGAAATCTCAAAATTTTAATTATTCTGCCCCAAAACTCCCAAAACTGAATGCTGCGTTTATTGTATATACTGTTATATACATATCTCTC
The DNA here is from genome assembly GCA_038363315.1 of Mugilogobius chulae. Lineage (NCBI taxonomy): Eukaryota > Metazoa > Chordata > Actinopteri > Gobiiformes > Gobiidae > Mugilogobius > Mugilogobius chulae. The sequence goes on along the minus strand of CM076400.1, from coordinate 16,360,238 downwards.
TCTTGTTATTTATCAGAAACCAGTCAATAATATTAGCAAAAATATGCTCAGAAAAAAACAAACAAACTCTGTTTTTTGTTGTACATACTGTTTTCAGTCCAGTCCCGTAGTGTGTATCAGAATGATTGGTTTGAATACAGTCTTTCTCCAATGTGAGTTCATTTACAGCTTGTAAATAAAGTTATAACTCAACTCTTGATGTGGGAAACACATATCTGTCATGTGTACTTACATTGTTCATTGGTGCTGGTGGCGAGGCGCTGAGCAGGTTTGAAAGATGGGAACACTTTTGTTAATAAGAACAGGTCATGACAAAGGCCCATAGAGACTGTGATTGACAGGTTTACTAGCCAATAGATAAATGAGCTTTTGAACACTTTACTGTCCTTATCATGTCACAATTTATACATTTTTAAGATGATTTTTCTGGTTATCGCAAGTACAAGGTTGTTGCAATTCTATTCAACAATTTTCATCCAAGTTTCATCACAAAACTGTTTTGAAAATCCTCCACACAACCTCTAACCGGAGTTTAACTGTGAAGCCAATCTGTAGTGACTGAGCTTGAATAAGACTGACCCTGTTCAGCTGCAAGTATCATCAGACTGAGCTGATCAATAGTAATAAACTGTGTGGACTGTTCAAATGTCTCCTCTTCAGCTGCACACACCTCCTGGCCTTTCCTCACATCAGCTCAATACTGCACAAGAACTTTCAAAACTCGAAATGTGAGCACAGCATAAAACACACGGTGTGATTAGAAAAGGAAGTTTAGATGCAGCATTAGACTGAAAGAAGAAAAATACTGTCATAAACACAAATAACACTCCACTGAAGGTTTGTGTGTTTTTAAACATAGTTATATTTTATGTCAATATTAACATTAATGAGTTGTATCACTTGAAGTAATGTACCTTCAAGTTCCTACGACGTTGGACACAAAAATATACTTCATAAATGTATACATACATGATGACATCACACTAGGAAGTTGCCTAGCAACCATGTAACATATTGGACTAAAACTCCACTTTAAACTTGAAAAATAAGAATACATCGACCCCATAATCATTCACACACTTTCAATCAGACTATGAGAGTGAAGCTTCCAGTGTCTCCCATCCAAGTGCTGCCCAGACCCAACCAAGCTTAGCTTCTGAGGTCTAATAGACCGGACAGCGTGTTTGCTCCATTTTCAATGTTAAATCAATGAGCGTTCAGGTGAGTTTGTGGTGTGTATTAGCGTCTGGGGCCTTCAGCCTCTTGTGAAGTGGAAAATCCATCTTCAGACGCTTCAGCCAATCAGAGCCTCCAGTCCTGTGACATGTGACCTGCTGCTGTTCTCCTCTCACATCAAGAGGAAAGGACCGCTGTTTGGAGGCTTTTTTCAAAGACTTGGTCAGGCGTTGCTCTGAAAATCTGTCGACACAAAACAAACAAACAAACAACATGGACCTGATCTGGACTGACAAAGCCTCACATGGATCTATTCCAAATGTTTAAACCTGCTGTAGGATGTGACACTGGAGGAGGACAGAGACAGCGAAAAGAACTGTCTGGAGGAGGACAAAGTTACGTTGTATAAATGCAGCAGCCTCTTTCTTTCTTTCTTTCTTTCTTTCTTTCTCTCTCTCAACGTGATCTCTCTACGAGCAAAACAAAGCCTTTTGCAAACAAATGTTTTGGGCGCTTGTTGGGGCGTATTCTGCCTCAAAATACACATTCACGGGCACATTTAAAAGCTTAAACCAGTCTGAACATAGCATCAGGATCAGCTTGACCAACTTTTTATATTACAGAAATAGTACAAACAGTAATAAAGCAATTTTGGGATTAATTTGCACAAACTAATAAAAATAATAATAAATAAAAAACAATGATGAAAAATGAAATAATTATATTTAATGACAAATTCTGCGAGATCTGTAATGAGTTGGTTATGGCAGGATGTAACCGTGCTGATGGGTATGTGTGCAGACAAACTGGTGTGAGTAGTATCAACAGAACAAGTATCTACTAAATCTGTAGAGTCTTTAATGTAGACAGGAAGGACAAGGTTTAATAAAATAAAAAATAAAATAATCCACAAAAGAAGACAAAGGTGACCATCAAGACCATGTAGACTGTGGACAGTCAGCATGTAGGGAGACCGGGGCTTGTTGTCACACTGGCTTTTTTTCCCAAACCAGGGGGAGCAGCTCAAAGTCTTAACAGCAGTTTTGTAGCTTTTCTTTGTGTGATGTCATATCCTGTTTGGGAAAGTCCTGACTTACTGTATCACAAAGTCATCTGACAAAAACCTTTTTTATATGTTCAAGTAAAAAAATAATAATTCAGTTTTTGAAGTCTTAACTCTGTCATTACATGAAATATTCAAAGTATATTTTAGGAACTGGTAGATGAGAGTGTTAAGAGTATTTACAAAGTATAACTACTGTCTCTGCTGAAGCTAGTTTTGTGCTGGAGCTAGCTTTAGCTGATGTAGCAGCTCGGGCTGTTGTCACAAACTCACCTGTAATAAAAGTCACTTTTAGGGATATTCATGATACATTAAGTAAATGACTTTGTATAATGAGTCAGTTGATTAAAGAATTTAGTTTAGTAAAGTTTAAAATTGTAATAATAATTCAATAAATTGTCATTTTTAATTGTGTAGAGTTTTGTAAGATTTGATGTTATTGAAGTTGTATATACATATACATTATACTATGTTTAATGTATTATTGTTTTTATTTAGGTTACAGAATTCTCAGGTTTTGGGTATATTTCATGAGTTCTACAAATGTTATCCGGTAGTATAGTAGTTTTGATCATTTAACACGGCTATTGTAGACATGTTGTTGTGCTACATTTTTTCAATAAATAACATTTGTAGCACAATTTCTATTCATGTTTCAGAGTTTTCATGAAAAAAAAGTTAATTATTTGATGTTTCACTAGCAAGGACCAAAGGAGTGTCCGAGAAGGCGAGCAAGGCGTGGTTTCCTGGTGCTTAAGGGCTTTGGTCCTGCTCCTGAAACTTTGTTCATTTCATTAACACCCATTTTATTGTTTCACTAAAGAAAAAAAAAACAATTGTTGTCATCAGTTTGTCAAAGACAATCATTCAGATTACAGAGATGTTCTATGATCATAAATGTTAGCTTATCATTTTGCTCAAAATCAGACTATGTCATTATAAAATAATTCAAATGTAATGTTCTAATCCAGTGACACTGGCCCCACAGGCTGGTTAGGGTTCAGTTGTACCGAGGTCACAGAGTCTATTTAACTGTTTGTATGTCTTTACTGGAGTTTCTACAAAAATGACATGAACAGACATTTTGAAGCCAAGACATGTCTCTTTCATTTGGTTTACTTTTTATAAGTGTACGACATACAGATCCAAAGATATGGGCCTGAATCTAAAAAGTGTAACCACAAGCCCCGGTCTGCCCTACATGAGACACACAGGACAATATTTACCTTTCAGGTTGTGTAAACTGACATTCACAAGGGAACAAGTGAGGCCTTGTAGTGTTCTTAGAAAGACTCAGTGCCTGTGTGAAGGATATAAAAACCTGGATGAGCCTTAACTACCTACTCCTTAATCCTGATAAAACAGAAGTGATTTTACTCGGCCCTAAACACCTGCGAGACTCTCTAACTGAGCAGATAATCACACTGGACAATGTCAGTGTAGCCTCCAGCTCGACTGTAAGAAACCTTGGAGTCTTATTTGACCAAGAGCTCTCATTCAAAGCACATATTAGTCAAGCGTGCAAAACTGCCTATTTTCACTTGCGAAATATTGCCAAAATTAGAAATCTGCCTAAAAATGATGCTGACAAACTAATCCATGCCTTTGTCACGTCGAGGTTAGACTACTGTAACTCCCTGCTTGCAGCGTGTCCTAAAAGCTCAATAAAAAGTTTTCAATTAGTTCAAAATGCAGCAGCAAGAGTACTAACAGGTACTAAAAAACGAGAACACATTACCCCAGTACTAAAAGATCTTCACTGGCTTCTGTTGAGTCTAGAGTCAAATTTAAAATTCTTCTTCTAACCTATAAAGCTTTAAATGACTTGGCCCCTTCTTATATCAAAGATGAAATAACTCCTTATCATCCTAACCGTTCACTTCGCTCTCAAGATGCTGGACTTCTGGTGGTTCCTAGAGTCTCTAAAAGCACAATAGGAGGCAGAGCATTTAGCTATCAAGCTCCCTGGTTCTGGAATCAGCTCCTGCTCATGTCAAAGACGCTGACACAGTCTCTACATTTAAGATTAGGCTCAAAACGTTCCTCTTCGGATTAGCTTATGATCAGGTCAGTTGGGAACAGACTCTAAACCCACAGTTCTAGTCAGGCTGCCCTAGGAGACAATATACTGGGGAAAGTCTGTCCTCTCACTTCTGCCTTTCTTGTAAAGAATAATAAACTACAGTTCATCTCTAGTCTGTTCTTTGCTCTTCACTCGTTGTCCCCTGTCCCACTGTCCTCTCGGGGAGTGTGACAGTTTCAGATCGTTGCTGTTCCAGTGACGTGGGCCGGACCACTGATGCTTGGACCTCTGCCCCACCTCCCTCTCCAGGATTGGCCTGTCCTTGTCCTGCTAGACGAGTCGTTTCCCTCTGCTTATGGACTCTGGCTCCACAAACATAAACTCTATAACTTTGCCTTAGTTACATCTACAGCCTGTCCGTCCATGGGAGTGGATCTCTTCTTCACTGTGGTTCTCCTCCAGGTTTCTCTTTTTCCCTTAGGGTTTTTTTGAGTTTTTCCTTGCCGAGAAGGAGAGTCTAAGGACAGAAGGAGGGTCTAAGGACAGAAGGAGAGTCTAAGGACAGAAGGAGGGTCTAAGGACAGAAGGAGGGTCTAAGGACAGAAGGAGGGTCTAAGGACAGAAGGAGGGTCTAAGGACAGGAGGGTCTAAGGACAGAAGGAGGGTCTAAGGACAGAAGGAGGGTCTAAGGACAGAAGGAGAGTCTAAGGACAGAAGGAGGGTCTAAGGTAAGGACAGAAGGAGGGTCTAAGGACAGAAGGAGGGTCTAAGGACAGAAGGAGGGACTAAGGACAGGGGATGTTCTGGACAATCATTCATTTGCTCTACTAATAATCTGCTTGATCAAATGTTTCATTGAATGTGTATTGTTTTATTTTGATTTCCTATTATTCATATTTGCTAAAATTAATAATCTTGGGAAGTCCTCAGAGTTGTGATTTTGGGCTATACAAAAATAAATTGATTTGATTTGATTCTTGTTTTTACAGACTTGTTTCTGAAATAATGCCATAACCTTTTGCTTCATTCATGACCTGAGGATTTCTTGTGTTTTGGTTTCTCATGAATGACCTGAGCTGTGGCTCCTCATCACGCTGTTTCTTCTATCGTCGTCTCTGTCTTTACGGTGATAAAGTCTCTCCACCCAAACTTTTCCTTTCTTTAATATTCTAAAATTTGTGGTCGATTTTCAAAGTCTCTCTTGCCCACCTCGTGACTGTGTCCTGCATCAGTCTGGAGTCAGTCACAGGCCATGGCAGGAGTAAACGTGGGACACATAGGATCATGGTGCATCGATTGAGCCGTGAAGAAGCTCTCGCTCTCCACAAATTCTCCGACAGCACTAAATCGATGAGTCTCCTTTTGTAACATGGGGAATGAATTGAATGTTGCCGTGGCGATCAAACACTGCAACATGGTTCTCCACAGCTACAGTCAGTCAAGTGGAGGAGACGGTTTTCACTTCAACCAGATGCCCTCCCTGTTGTGTTTTGTGTGGCTCTTTTTACTTGTGCTTGGTGGTACGTGTCACTGCAAAACAACATCAGCTTGTGTTAATGCAATCAGAAAGAAAAGCTAAACCTTCTATGTTTAAATCAAATTCAGTCCCTTACACCCATGACAGTGAAGAGGCAGGACCTACCGGTGTCCTAGATTGTTGACTGAACAGCAACGTTAGAAAATCTAATAATGAAACAGTCACTGGTTATTAAAGCAGAACCTTGGTTGATCAACTGGCTGTAGAAAGTCTGTAGATGTGTCTAGGACTGACGTTTTTATTTAATTAGGTAGACTACCACTTGAATAAAAAATTATACAGTGAGGCCAATAAGTAGTGTAGTAGTCAGGAGCGCTTTAATCGAGACCAAGACCTTTCCAAGACCACAGAGTCCCAAGATCAAGATCACTGAGAAGAGACAAGAGACAAGACTAAGAGTTTTAGGTCAAGACCAAGCCAATCCAGACCATCTTTGTAATTTTATGCGGTTATCCTGCGTCAACATGATCCTATTGTGCAGAGCTAATTACAAACTGTGTGTGGGACAGGTCACGGACCTGTCTCCAGATGTGTCTTAAAACCTTACTAAAGCCACTGGTTGTGCATCTTACACAGAGAAGATGAACGGGGCCTTGTTTTGTGAGATATTGGACCAAACCTTCCTGTCCCTCAGACAGAGCACTGAAGATGGGTCTTGGCTCGATCTTCCAACATGAACATAGACCAAGAGTACTGGTGTCTATCTAGACCAGGGGTCTCAAACTCAAATGGAGCTGGGGCCGAAATGATTGGAGGTAAATTGGTCGAGGGCCACATTTTAAAATTTTGGTCTGACTCTGATATATTCAATATTCATAAGGTTATTAGGTTGTACCTCCAATATAGAGCCTACTACAGTATTTTTTAGCCTATATAATGCCTTTTATGTAATGAAAAAAGTAAATAAAATGTTTAACCAGGGTGGCACTGTCATACTCAGGAGATGTTTGACCAAATTGCATGTAATTTACTGTATTCTGGTGCATTTTAGAGAAGTCACATTTCAACAGTAAAAGCCTTTATATTTCCATTGCTTCATTTTCCAGTCTGGTCTGTGTGTCTGCTCTTGTGCCCTACACACTTTCATTTTGTTTCACAAACACTACAGAAGTGAGCCTTTGTCAGGAACGTTTATATTGATGACCATTAGATACTGATAAAGTGCGTATCGCCGTGTGCGTGTCGTCGCTGTTACACTCGCGATTAATTAAATATAATTTAAACAGAAGTCAAAGATCTTTATGTGCACAGCTCAGAGCAGGAGTGCTGCTGTTATAGTTAGAGGTGGGTCGTTTCAAAAGAGTCCCTGAAGAGGAAAGGTTGTGTACTTGTGTGATTTATGTGTTGTGGAAGATGAATGTCATTTTATGTTTCATTGCCCACTGTATAATAGCATAAGAACGGATTTGTTTAATATAATTCAGCGGAAAAATCCTGATTTATTTTGGATGCCTGAAGAAAAAATGATGTGTTGGCTATTTGAAAAAGAAATGTTTGGTGTGGCGATATTTGTTAAGAAAGCTTGGACTCTAAGACAAGAAGCTTTGTATTCAGAGAGGACGTGACTTGATTTGATTGTGATTGTATTGATTATAATAATGTTGGAAAGATTGTTTTGTGATGGCCACTCTCCCTGTTTTGAAATCAGTGTCATATAAGGCCATGTGGGCTGGGCACCTTGGTGCATGACACTTAAATAAAATATTCATTCATTCATAAATATAATGATCTTAACTGTGTTTTATGTAAAGGGTAAATCTTAAAGATCACATGCCTGATTCTGACTCTGCGGGAAGAAGAGATTGTATTGTATCTCAATGGGACCTTCCTGGCTAAATAAAGGATAAATAAAAATAAAATGAATAAACACCTGAAGCAGGACTAACTACTTCCTCACTGTACGATTTAAACTGTACAAAGTGGTGACATTATGTCCCACTGTGCTGCTTATGTAACTCAGTGTTATCTTTAAGCAATTTTGGATGTACAGTATTTAGTCTTTTACACATGTCAGAGTTTATAACTAAATGCACAAAAAAAGCCCAAAATCTCCTTTAAGACTTGCAAAACAATGTCTGTCATCCTGTGTGTATTTCCCAGGTTCAGCGCAGTGACCCTGAGGAGACATAAAAACCTCTCCTCACACTGCCATGACATCACCACCGCTGATACAGTCAGACTCACACTTTCTGTCACCTTCGATCTCAGGTTCAAATCGATGAGCGCTAGCGGCGACTAAATGCTAAATATACCTGTGTAGCTTTTGACTGCGCGGGTAAGAGCAGTGTGCGGCGGAGAAGGAAAGAGACGCATCGATCGAGTTCCACTGTGTGACTCCACCTGCAGTAAACACGACAGCACAGATCAATGAGACACAGCAGACGTGAGTGAGGACTGACTCAAGCTCATCATGCAAGGTTCATGCATGAAGAGACACTCCTTACATGACAGGTTAAAAGTCTTCTTCTTCATGCTGTGGTCGTTTTGTTCTCTCAGTATACGGGCTTTCAGATGGAAACAGTGGGCCTCATTCATAAAAGTGTTCTTATGTGTGTTCAAATGTGACTTTAATCTGAGCGATTCGTTAAAAAACACGTGTAATAATTCAAAGTCTGTGTCTGTGACTCGAGGCTCAGGTTGGTGGAAACATGAAGCTATTTCTGGTTTATCGTCACCTTTTTTATAAATGTATTTAACTTTTTTTCAAAACCTCTGTGACTCTGAGCTGCATTTTAAACCTGTTTTGATGCTGGATTATGTTGGACACATTATGCACAGAATTTACCATTTTTTACAGTGTTTTGCCTCGGCAAACAGGAAACAGCTGATGCTAATGCGCTAGCTTTGCTTTGCTAAGTCTATCGGAGGAACAATTCAAGTTTTCATCAGTGAAAATGTGTCGGTTTGTCACAGGATCAAGTCGGCGTTTGGTGAGGAACATTATTTCATGTTTCTGCTCTTTTCCGTCTGGTTTTGTCTGAGTCTGTGTTTTCTCTTGTCCAAACATCGAGTCTAAAGGGTGAACTGTTGTAAGGTCTGCTCCAGGGTCCAGGGTGAAATCAGGGCTAGGGGCGGCTCACTGCCCAGTGAGCGGTGCGGAACGGCTCGCTTTGCGCAGTGGAAACCGCACAGGATCGTACCGTACCGCCCTGACCTGAGCCTATGGAAACAGGGCTTAAGTTCTAACCCCCACAGGAGTCAGGACACCCCCGCCTCATATCCCTGCTCCCCAGTGGAACCGCAACATCAAATGTGATATAAACAGCAAAAGTCCAGTGTCATTTCAATCCATATGTGAGCTGAACATGTTTCTCTGAGTACTATATCGTATTTTTCTCTGATAAGACAGTTGTAATAAGCTATAAGCTCGTACCTGACAGTTTCGGCGGCAGGACTTCACGTCACAACATCAGACGTCACCTCTGACGAAGGCGGAAGTCCTGCCGCCGAAACTGTCAGGTACGAGCTTATAGCTTATTACAACTGTCTTATCAGAGAAAAATACGATATAGTAATCAAAGTTAGACAGAATGAATTTACCAAGCGTAATGTTTCTCTGAGTGTGTTCATGTGTTTGGACATTTCTAAATGAGTAAAAGTTGGGAGTTGGAGTTTGTAGCTGGAGTTTGTTGTAGTTTGGGCCAACTGTTGACTCTGTTCACTGTTATTGTAATCCAGAGACCACCTCCAAGCATTCGGCTGTGTCCTTGTGGATCACTCCTGCACCAACAATCATCAACCAGACAACGCTACGCAGAAAGAAAGACACCGGCTGGAGTTTGGTAAATTTGGCTGAAAGGCTGTTAAGAAGGACTTCTTATAAACATGTTGTGAAGCAAACGCAAACGAGTTTTCACAGCAGCTTCATCAAGTGGAAGTTACACACAATCTTGTCAGAACACTTTCATAAATGAGGCCCATTGTTTTTGAATCTGTTATACTGCTGTTTATACATAACATTTAATATAGGCTACTACATTTTGCGGAATATTGTGAAGTTTTTTTTTTTTGTTTTGTTTTTTTTATATGTACTTGTTAAATTGTATTAGATCTTCACATTACATGATTGCAGTTTGTTTGCTTGATGGTGGGAGGCGAGGTATTTATTTAACCATCGCTTTTCTTTACTTTGTGCTCCAGGATGTAGAGCCTGAACATTAATATATACATTATATAGCGATTTTCAAGATACTCAAAGACGCTTCACATAAAGAGGACAAACAAACACATAACAAAGAAAAGTTATTTGAAGGCAGCTTTAAAGAGATGAGTTTTCAGGGATTTTTTTAACAGAGTTAATGTAGCTGAGTCTCTGATGTGTTTGGGCAAGGAATTCCAGAGGGTGGGGGCTGCAGCGGAGGAGGTTCTGTGTGTTTGGTCCTGGGGAGAGACAGGAGGTTAGCGTCAGCTGATCGGAGGGCACGGGTGGGGGTATGCTGGTGCAGGAGCTCTGACAGGTAGGTAGGAGCCAGGTTATGGAGAGACTTGTAAACTATGGTGAGGAGCTTGAAGTGGATGCGTTGGGTGATGGGGAGCCAGTGGAGGTCTCTGAGAACAGGGCTGATGTGGTCACGGGAGGAAGTGTGGGTGAGGAGACGAGCAGCAGAGTTCTGGATGTACTGGAGTCTGTTGAGGAGCTTGCAGACTTTGGGGTAAGGGAAGGACGAAGGCGGGCAATGTTCCGGAGGTGATAGAAGGCGGTTTTGGTGATGTGCTTTATATGATGCTCATAAGAGAGAGTTTGATCAAGTATGATGCCGAGGTTCCGGAGGTGAAGTGAGGAGGAGACCAGGGTGCCATCAGTAGAAAGGGTGAGGGAACTATTAGCGTTGGTGAGTGATTTGGGGCCAATGAGAATAATTTCTGTTTTATTGCAGTTGAGTTGAAGTAAGTTGAGTTTCAGCCAAGATTTTATTTCAGAGATGCAGTTGGTGAGGGTGGAGTGTGTAACAGGGTTTATTGATTTGGTGGAGAGATAGAGTTGGATATCGTCAGCAAAGCAATGAAAGTGGAGGCCATGGTGGCGAATGATTTGCCCAAGGGGGAGGATGTACAGGATGAAGAGGAGGGGACCGAGAACTGAACCTTGTGGGACTCCTTGAGTGAGGCGAGCTGAGTCAGATTTGCAGTTGTTAATGTGGATGAATTGATGTCTGTCGGTAAGATAGGATGTGAACCAGGAGAGAGCGGTGCCGGTGATGTTATAGATGGTCTGCAGGCGAGAGAGGAGAATAGAGTGGTTAATGGTGTCAAAAGCTGCTGTAAGGTCAAGGAGGATGAGTATATTGAGGTTGCCAGTGTCTGAGGAGAGCAGGATGTCGTTGGTGACTCGGAGTAGGGCTGTTTTGGTGCTGTGATGAGAGCGGAAACCAGACTGAAAGCATTCAAACAGGTTATTAGTTGTAAGGTGTGATTTTAGCCGAGTGGCAACAGAATTTGGAAAGAAATGGGAGGTTAGAAATTGGGCGGTAGTTGTTGGAAGTGTTGGGGTCAAGTCCAGTTTTTTTGAGTATTGGGGTGATAGCAGCAGTCTTTAGTGTGGTGGAACAGAACCAGTGGACAGTGAAGAGTTGATAATGGAAGCGATGAGTGGAGAGAGAGCAGACAAACAGGCTTTAAAAACATTCAGTGTGTGTCAACACGAGCTTTGGTTGAAGCACGTCGAGACATTTTCTTTAGGTTGAACAGGTAAGTTAAGGCTTCAAGTGACAAAAATGAGTTTGTTTAAATCTGAGGCTTGGGGCAGGTTAAGATTAGGACAAGGATTTGGTTAATTTTCATAAATAACAACACGTCTTTCCAGCTACCAGAGAAATGAACAAAGCTACAACACAAGTCATATTTATGCAACAAAAGCAGTGGAATCATGCTAATCACACACTATTGACTGTTATGTCGTGGTATATGCTTTTTTGGTGAGATTGGGTTGGTATTTTACGCGCTGAAATATCAGATCATTTTTACACTTTTTCATATCATGAAATACATAGGCGTAGCATAGTATCTAGTATATACAGTATGTGTGATTTGTTTTCTTGTGCTGTGTTGGACATGTATTCCTGCTGTACAGGAAACCTTAAACAACTTCACCACAGAGACACGTTTGGTCTTCCCCCACCAAGCAGCTTCCATCTACAGAATCTACAGAAAATCTATTCTTTGTACAAATATTGCCACAAAAGTGATCAAAACACTTCACCATCCACATGAAAAACAGACTCTTGTAAGTGTGACTGTCCAAAGGAAACTCACGCTGTGGTTCAAAACTCAGACTGGTCATTAGTTGTGTTTCTGCTTCCATCGTTTCTTCACTGTTTGCTCCAAAGTGAAAACAACTTTTGTTTAGTACAAAAGCCCAGTTGTGAGTGCACCTTTTCAGTTCCTCGTGAGATGAATAGAACCCAAACAATCAGGCCAAAGCTGTACTCTTCTCTGAGTGAGACACAAAAGCTCAGCCGGCTTCTTTCTCTGAACATGTAAAAGACCAGCACACAGAAATAAATAAATAAAATAAAATAATAAAACACTGGTCAACTTCCCAAAGAAAACATGGCCGATAGACGCTTTTTCTTTTGATACAAATGTGTGAGTCTGAGGCTGTCTTTCAGAACGTTCTGCTCACACTAAGCTTGTACCAAACATTCACACCAGAAAAAGGACCCACTTGACCTCCCAACACTACACTCTCCCAAGAGTGGAAACAAAGGCTTTTTGCTAAAATGTGATCATTTTTATTTAGCGGTGGAATAGAATGATATGATACATATTGATATGAGGCCAGGAGATACGATTACAAAACAACTTTGGTGTTTTGGGGAACGATACGATTCGGAACGATACAGCAGTTTTAAAACGATATTTCGATTCAGTTTGATAACTTACGACATCAATAAAATCATTACCAAGATTTTACATTAAATCAAAAACTCAATAACAAATAATAAAATGATAGGGTAAGTGTAAGGGTAAAAAAGATATTCAGCTTAAAAACATAATTATTTTACATTGCACATGACAAACTGCAACTTTTCCCCTTTATACACAAGTTTAGTATCATAATAAAATAAGTGACCCACATTTCACCATCTGATTGAATCATTTTCACACAGATGCAGTGTGTTGAGATGGGAGTCAGTGAACTGTATCTTCAATTGTGACTTATCATTAGATTCAATATTAAATCCATAAACATGTGCAGACTCAAAGTTTTGATCCAAAGCATGTTGATGTTGCGTCTTAAGTACGGCATATGTCCAACATGTGACAGGCAGCAAAGCCTGCACAAATGCTCGGGTCTGTTTTATATAAACGGTGTGGCGTCGCAGCTCGGGGCGCGTGTTTGCAGATTGTTTGGTTCTTTTCGGAGCTCGAGTCGTATCGCTGCGTTAGCTTAGTGGGCGATTTGGTTTCGCCTTTGCGGCTTTGTCCTTTGTGGTCTGCACTCTCACGGGCCCGCGGGATGGTTTGGATACAGCGCTGTCTGTCTCCTCTGCAGGGCTGTGTGGCAGCGGTGTCGTCCGGGAGTAGATTCCATGTGAAACGCGCTGCAGGCGCTTGATGATGACGCAGCGCTGAAACCCAGCGTATTAAACCCGCATTTAATGAAACGTTTATGTGAAATATAACCTACTAAGAATGTTGTTTGTCTGTACGTTTATGTTTCAACATATATCTAAATAAGCAAGTCTTTGGGCTTAGATTCGAAGCGATTCAAAGTTGCATCGATGTGTGGCCTGGATTGAGGATAATTAGTAGAACGCCGATCGATGCAGCGGATCGTAAGGGCTGTGTATCGATACTTCGAATATGTAGGTGAATTGTTACACCCCTATTTTTATTATTATTTTTTTTTTTAAACAACAAAAAATATTTTTATCATGTTCATTTTTTTAAAATCTGAACACGAATCAATCAGGTATCAAAAATGTCAAAATCTATTGGTTTGATTATAGGACAAATAAAAAATGAACTAACAATAAGTCCACCGTCCACACACGTGTACACACACAAACTGTTTCTCTTTTCTCACTGTGTGCAGCTGCTACAAACGACCTGCTTCTGGCTGTGTGTTTTCGTCCGGCTATACTAAAGTACGCGTACCATGAAGAGAATCTATTTCCACACAACACAAGTCTTTGTATGAGTTATGAAGGCTGTAATCTCCACGTTTTGGATGAACAGGAGGAGTCACTGTCTCCCACACACAGACTAATGTGTTTAGAGACCACTGGCCCAGACTCAATCATGTACTCAACGTGTACAGAACCTCGGAGAGATGCAGGGAGCTCAGGTCTGGAGAGTCTGGTGTCGCCATGGCAGCAGGGACACGGGCGTTATTAAAAAGGTGTAATGTCCACTCACTTCTCAATACCTGCACCACTATTAGGTTGGACTTCAGAGCCTGACATCTGTGCTGCGGAGAAAGGAGGAGGCTGTGCATTTTCATCCTTTTATCTAAAGCACAGAACCTTTGAACCAGTTCGAATGACTCCAAACATGCCCTGGGCGTATTCTATTAAAGGAACCATATGTAAGAAGCACAATGGTTCAGCAATCACAGAGGAATTTGTGTTGCCTGCGAGAGAAATGTCTTTTTATTGAAGATAAGAAGCAACTGACTAATCAGGAACGAGGCCTGCTGTGACTCAAAGGTAATCACACTCCTGACTCTTTGACCCTCTCCTTGCTTGTCCTATGGCTGGGTTTCAGATGACGTCACAGAAACGGCCCGTGCTGCTGACTGGGAACACGAAGTCAACGCAGCCGCAGCATCCCATGTATTTTTCCATAGACGTTAGCATTAGCTCAAAAGAAATAAAAGTTAGGAATACTTCAGAGAGAGTCAGCTGGTACAAATCCACTGACCACATTTAGAAGCTAAAGTAATTGTCGAGTTTAGAAGCGTTGTGAGATTTTTAGAACAGCGTTTCACCAGAGAGCGTGTAATATTTAAGTCTGTGTAACACTATTGTACGTGTGTTGTGGAGTGTTACTGAAGTGGGAAAGTCGTGAGTGTAAGAAGACTCAACAGCAGATCGGCCGTTTGTTTAGTTAGAATTGGTACAAATCTGCCTCAAAACAGCCAACTTTTAACTGTATGACCTTATCACAGCGGTATTACTGCGCCACTAAATAGTTCCTCACAACAACATATTACCTGATTCTGAACGCATAGCACAGATCAAGAAACAAAAATACAGCTCCTCTTACATATGCGCTGTGAGTGTTTCACTCACTGAACCTCTTCAAAGTAACCTACAGGTCTAACCTGTCTAGAATCTTCAGAAAGTTTTACTACGTTCACATTAGCTTCATTTAATCCCAGCTAACGTTACTAACCAAAGGAAAAATGAGACAACAGGCATTTAGAGCTTCCTTGGATGGATCCAAAGTGAAACAAAATAATTGTAAGCTTCAAGTCTTTTGAAGGCTTCATTCGGTTCAGTGATTATTCAGATTTGAACAAAACAACACTGTATTAGGTAACTTAACTGAATAAATGTTTGTATTTTATAAATGTGTTTTTTATTTCTTAAGTAACATCTAGACACAAATATACAAAAAGTTAAGTTTGAGCGAGTCTTGAACTCTCTATGCAGACGTTCAGTGTGACTTTCCCCAAAATACTGTATATTCATCCTTAAAACACGCCAGAAGTTATTATTATTTTTTTTATTATTGATAAACGGGGTCTAAGCTTGTTTTTTTCATTGAAAGTCATTGATCAATGGTAAAACCAGATCCAACATGAACCAGTCTCCAGATCCAGGCTCTGCTGTGGATCATGAGGCGATGCTAATGCTTCAACACAACTCAGCCGAAATGAAGCTCCAAGACAACACAAGCTCCGATACTTCACTCTCCTCCCACCTGGAAAAGTGTGCCCAAGCCTCGCTCATTGTCACCATCACTACAAAATCCTCACCTTAACCAACTCCGAGCCTCAGACCTAAACTTAACCTTAAACAAATCCTCCTGTGAGCCCTGAACCTAAACATGTGTCTGTACGAGGCCAGGGAAAGAAACAGGCAGGAGCATAAACAAGCGTCATCATGGCAACGTGTGGAGCAGAGCTGGACCTTCTTAAACACAGACTACGGAAGATGTGTAGGGCCCCGCCTCCTTCTGAGCGGGGATATGTTTTTCGAGTTTATGTCAGTCCAGTCCTCATGCCTGTTGGCTTCACCCTCTGGTTTGTGCTGTTTGACCAACCCTTAAACGTGATGGACCCTCCCCTCTTCTGTTCCTGAAACACTCAAGACTGACCAAAGCAGAAACAGGTGTCTGCTCATTCTTAGCACAGAGCGCCAAATCAAAGACTCAGGGAACAGTTTGGACAAATTATGCATGTTCTGTATCTCATAAGCTCTCAGCCAGTCTTTATTTTGTGTCAATAGGACAAGTATTGACTGAACTACGAACACAAATAGATGATTAAATTAAACGTCTGCAGATCGCGAAATGACCGCCACGAAATACTTCTGCACATTTATGTTGAATTATTTCAAAAGCCACATAAAACATGATTGTTTCTCCTGAAAAAGTTTCAGATTTCAGTATTTCTGTCCAAAAAGTTAAGCGTGATGATGCAGCCTATCAGCAGTTAAAGCGTCAGTGTGAAGAGGGAACAGAGGCGGAGCTCACAGGGGAGGGACAGGGCTGGGGCCCCATTTGGAAACACTGACACCAAGTCAAACTTTAGGTGAGGTGCTATGATATTAATAATAAAATTATGCATAAAATTAAAGATTTGTTGGTCTAAAATAGCTCACTCCAAATTGAGGGAAAATATTTGATTCAAAAGTTTCTGAGGCAGGATCTTACATTATCTCTTTATTGTGAGAAATATTATTTAGCTTACACTTATTTTTGTCTGTCGCTTTGTGTATGGTTATAAATTATAATGAAAACAGGCTATTTAAATGCTGCTTTGACTCGACTGATTAAGGTTTGTAGTAAAGACTGAAGGGCCCCCGAAGCTGATTTTTGCTTAGGGCCCGCGAAGGTTCGAGGATTGTGATAAATACTGTGACATGACGGAACAGTGGTAAGTACTCTGGTCTCATGTTCTCCTCGTGTCTGTGCAAAATCAGGTACAAGCTTCTCTTTGTGCTTAAATGTACTTTTCAAGAGGAAAATTGCACATAATGACTTCTCTTCCTGCGAGGAACTGCAGCAAAAGAAGAACAGGTTAAGAGAAACACACTCTTTCTTGTTTTCTTCCACCTGTTAGCACGTTCATTCTGATGTGTGTACATTTCTGTGTCTGGCCTCTTACTGTGGTTAATTAAAAAAGTGGAATTGTTTTCTGCATTTCCATCTGTAGGACATTGTCTGAGGTGAAATTATTTGTACATTAGTCCAGATAAAGTGTGCTTCAGTTGAGCATAAAAGCACTTGAACAGAGCACACCTGGAATTACCACTTCACAAGAGTTTTCTACCCAGAGCACATGAAGGCAGCTTTATCTACATTGATAAAGCTTTTTCAAAAGGTTACATACTTTCATCAGCAAATAAACAAGCGTCATGGTGTTTGTGTGCAGAGGGTGATTAGCAGCAGAATTACAGGAACTGGATGTAAGATTTTAATTTCAGATTTCATAAACGTGACCTATAAGTGTCACAGACACAAGGTCCACATGTTCAAATATATGATTATTTTGAGTGAAAGTCACTGTAAATCTGACTTATTCTTAATTGAAAAAGCACTGGACGTGATGTTTATTTGTTGATGTTTACATTCGGTGCTTTATTATCCAATCAGAAAGCAGAATGAGCCTCACATGACTCTCTCATCTGAGTCAGGAACATGTTTGAGGACAGACACAACTGTGATAGGCTCAGGCACTTGTTTCCACACAGTTCTCACCAGGCTCCACCCACAAAGTAGTGAAATGTTCTCTCTTTCTGCTCTGAGGTCTGTGGACAAGGAAGCATTGGGTTTAAGCACTTTCTGAGTTTTGGCCGCCTCACACTGAACTCACACTGAACTCACACTGAACTCACACTGAACTCACACTGAACTCACACTCAGGGGTACTCAGGGATACTCAGGGGTACTCAGGGGTACAGGGGTACACAGGGGTACTCAGGGGTACACAGGGGTACTCAGGGGTACAGGGGTACACAGGGATACACAGGGGTAAGCGGCCCATTTATTTTAATGTTTGTGATGTCTGCACATTTGTGCTTTAGTCTGATATATCCACCATGACATTTAAATGAACTGTGTAGTGTCACTTCTGCGTCTGTGATTGGTCCAGACTCCTGCGTCTGTGATTGGTCCAGACTTCTGCGTCTGTGATTGGTCCAGACTTCTGCGTCTGTGATTGGTCCAGACTTCTGCGTCTGTGATTGGTCCAGACTCCTGCGTCTGTGATTGGTCCAGACTTCTGCGTCTGTGATTGGTCCAGACTTCTGCGTCTGTGATTGGTCCAGACTTCTGCGTCTGTGATTGGTCAAGACTTCTGCGTCTGTGATTGGTCCAGACTTCTGCGTCTGTGATTGGTCCAGACTCCTGCGTCTGTGATTGGTCCAGACTTCTGCGTCTGTGATTGGTCCAGACTCCTGCGTCTGTGATTGGTCCAGACTTCTGCGTCTGTGATTGGTCCAGACTTCTGCGTCTGTGATTGGTCCAGACTTCTGCGTCTGTGATTGGTCCAGACTTCTGCGTCTGTGATTGGTCCAGACTTCTGCGTCTGTGATTGGTCCAGACTCCTGCGTCTGTGATTGGTCCAGACTTCTGCGTCTGTGATTGGTCCAGACTTCTGCGTCTGTGATTGGTCCAGACTTCTGCGTCTGTGATTGGTCCAGACTTCTGCGTCTGTGATTGGTCCAGACTCCTGCGTCTGTGATTGGTCCAGACTTCTGCGTGTGTGATTGGTCCAGACTCCTGTGTCTGTGATTGGTCCAGACTTCTGCGTCTGTGATTGGTCCAGACTTCTGCGTCTGTGATTGGTCCAGACTCCTGCGTGTGTGATTGGTCCAGACTTCTGCGTCTGTGATTGGTACCTGTATATTTTGCTTCATGATTGACGTTTCCTCACGCTTGAAGGCCACAGCTCAGTTGTTCTGATTGGTCAGTTTGCGTTAACCCCGCCCCCTGCTCTGTGACACAGAGAAAATCCAGAGTTAACAGATCCAGTTGAACTCGTTTCTTAGGACAGTTTATCCAGAGGCTCATGTCTGGGTTGTCGACCTGGGGAAGAGAAACTTATCCAGGAGAAGATCAGCGACGTTCATTGGACAGGACTCAGGCTCAGGACTAGAACTGGACTAAACCAGGACTAGAACTGGTCTAAACTCATATGTTTTGAGTCGATAGTTACTGAAAATGAGACTTGTGAGGGTTTTTTTTCTAAAGAACAAAGTCAAAAAGTTTGAAACACAATGTGTTTGTTCTGTTGGAAAATTGTTTCACCTATTTGAAGAAGATCTTGATTTGTTTAATTCTACTTTTTTAAGATGTTTTTTTTTTTCGTCTAGTGAACAAAGTTTGAGAAGCTCTGCAGTTCAATAAATCCTTAATGACATAAAGCTGCAGGCGTTTGGAGGCAGAGGAAGCACAGGCTGATAAAATGTCTTAGTGAAGAAGAACTGATCAAATAACAAAGGTTGTGATTGGCCGACAGCAGCAGACAGGCCAGCAGAGGCAGACACATCAAATATACATCCTCCTCCGTGACATTTCAAAGTCCACATGTGTTCTTTGGTGGTGAGTTCTTTTGTGTTCGTCAAACTGAGACTGAGGCACTGTTTTTCCTTGGCTGAGCTGTTTGTTGACAAAAAGCAGAGTTGTAGCCGGGGCCGTGGAGCCGGGGAAGTGTTGTTGTGGTAAAATGCACTTCTTTGTTGAAACAGACGATGACTCAGAATGTGTACGTTTGTGGGATAAAGCAAAACCTCTTGAGTGTTTGGCAGACAATGGAGTTTTAAATGGTTGTTTCAGACGCACACACGTACAGTTGTTCAATATGTTTGCACAGGACTAGACTGCATCAGTGTGTGTTAGAGCGGCTGTTCTCAAACTGGGGGACACGAACCACAGATTATCAGGGGTTCCAGAGATCTGAACTAGAGTGTGTGGTATTCTGCATCGACATATAAAGAGTAGAACCTGCAGAATCGCTAAAGCCTGTGGACACTGAGTCTTACGTCGGCCATCTTGGCGCAGCCTTATTTACAAGACCCAATCTATACATAATATATGAGCCCGATCTCACAAGAAAGCGTACATTTACCACGACATTACACAACATGTAAATGAGGTATGATTAGCACGAGTTCACAGCTGTTTTGTGTAATTATAGTACGTGTCACAGTCCCCATTCATTTCAATGGTGGTTGTTAAGACGTGTTCTTATTTATGAATATTAATGAAATCCTGATTCTAATCTTAACCTGCCTCAAGCCCCAGACCTAATCTTACACATTTTAGTAACTTTATGCCTAAACTTACTCGTTTCACCTGAAGAAAACGTCCTCATGTGGCTTCAATTAAAACTTGTGTTTTTTTGACGCTGTGAAATCTCATTTTTACACTTTTTCATATCGTGCTAAATGCACGGCGTAACATAAGTACTAAAAACAGCTGTGAACTGGTCAAAATACACTGTTTTTGTGTGTCATGATAGAAGTACACCCTCTGGTGAGACTGTGTTGTATATATAGATATAAATCTATCATTTGTGCTAAAACCTGTCTTCAAATTTGTGACATTATAAAAACGACCTTAAACCTTAAATATTCCAATGAGCCTAAAACTGGTTGACTCATTTTCAGTTTTTTGACAATATAACAAAAAACGTAGCTCTTATTGGCAGTGTGTATTATTTTTATTTCATGTAAAACAAGATGTTATGCTTGTTCCTTTATCTTAGTTCAAACTAATAAAAAAGACTCCAAACCAAAAATACGACCTTTTTCCAAGCACATATTCACTTATTTTCAAATTAAAGTGTTTTTTTTTTCCAGTTTGTATAAAAATCAAACAAATATTTTCCAAATTGCAGAGTGCAGAATATTTCATTCTATCATAATTTCACTGTTTTTGTGAAGCTCTGAATTACTTATTGTACTAATTCTAATAGGAATATAAACTGGTTCCATCTACAGTATTAGAAAGTTCATAGCATAATTTATATCACTTTTATTAGAAATGTGTTCTTATGTATCATGTTTTTACTGCACGGTGTACTTGATATTACATTTTTGCAACAACATTCACGATATTATCTAAAATTTGATATATTACACAGCTCTACACTGAGTGTGTGTTCAGAGTGAGGCAGGACTCGCTCGACTCGCCCGACTCAGAAAGTGCTTAAACCCGATGCTTCCTTGTCCACAGACTTCAGAGCAGAGCGAGAGAACATCCGAGAGTGGTGCGAGTGTGCAGAAAGAATCTGTAGAGAGTCTATGCATGTTGGAGGTGGCAGCGGTCTGATGTGACTTTGAAGTCCTAGCACGAGCATTCTCGCGGTAATCCACGTGAAACTCAGACACATCTCAGACTGAACTCACCTCAGTCTGTGGACGGGAGGCGTAACAGGTGTGATACTTGGGCACTAGGAGCCGAGTGCACCAGCTGGTCTTAAGTCTAAAGTCTACGTTGTGCTTTGATTCTGTCTGCTCTGATCAGGACGTCACTGATCGAACAGACTATTCTATCACGTATTTAATGTGATGTTTTAGTAGAGAAAGAAACACTTTCAAACACTTGTTTTGTTTTTGACTTTCTGTTGATGTAATAAATTTTGACTTTTTTTAGTTTAGTTTACTCATTTTAGGACAAATAAATGATGTAAATATTTAAACAGGTTAGATATTGGATCATAACTATATTGCAAGTTATACTTTTCTTGTAGACCATAAATGTCCACGCTGCCCATGAGAATGCTCGTATCATCAGAGCGCTGGGACCTCTGTACGGTTCTCTCTGCTCCCTGCTCTGTGGACCAGTCCTGCCTCACACTGAACTCTCACTCAGTACAGTCTGGGTTAGGAACATGACACTTCAGATGAAGGACGGTGATCCAGCAACACAAACATGTAGTTTTTCAATTACCCTCAATAAAAATAGATGTTAGAAGTTATTACAACAGAAGTTTGACAAATTGCTTACAGTTTTGGAACTTAACTCTTTCCAAGTCAAAGTACACACACCTGTCCAGCAGATGCTTTCAGAATAGTTTTAAGTCAACACGTTTGTCTGTCTGTGTGGGGAGGGCTTGGAGGGTGTGGGAGGACCTTGGTGGGGTCATTGGGACCTTGTTGGGGGGTCTGGGGGTACGGCCTGCCTGGAGTCTGGGAGTGGTCTGGGCTACCTTGTCGCTCCGGGTTGTTCCTTTGGGTGTATCGCGGTGTCGACTGTGGTGTTCCCCGGGGTCGGCTTTGACTTGGGTACCCTTCATGATTGTTATGTAACTGATTTGAAGCAACTGATTCAGACCTGGAAGCTCCCAGATTGTTTTAGATTGTTTTAATGCACCACTTTTTAGAATCAGGGAAAGTCAAACTCTCACTCAGGCTGGCAGGACAATGTCTGCCTTCTATTTAATGCAACTTAGAAACAAAGAAGCATCAAACACACAGCACACATAAGAACAGGATGAAACAATTTCAGAGCGAAGGAAAAGAAACAAATCAGAGAGGGGAGGGGTGCCTGAGAGGGGGCCGGCCCTGGGGGGGACGTGCAGTTGTGCCCTGTGGTATGGCTGGGAGGGAGTAGTGGGGGTGGATGGTCTGGTTGGTCGTCCCTTGTGGCTCCTCAGACGTGTTCCTGGTGGCTTTCGTTTAGGGCTGGGCAATATTGTGATATAAATGGAATCTTGAGCTCATCTCTGTGGCAATCTGCTTTTTTGATGAAATTGTGATATTGTGATTTCCTTTTTCTCTATTTGATGCATCTGTCTGTTCAAATATAGACTATTTTTTCCCACTTATTACTCTTAGTCTCAGGGATTCCAAATCCAAGTCTTTATAGTGACTTTGAGCTTCTTTTTTTCTTTTCTTTTAAGTCATGAAAGGAATGCATCTTAGCTATTTTTCAGGTTTGATTTGTTAAAATATATCAAGTTATAAAACTTTTCATGTCTAGAAGTCATTCTTAATGCAAAAACACATGATATGGCAAAGTCCCTAACAATTGTTTTGCGGCAACACACAATGTTCTTAATTCACCTTTTTTTTTTTTTTTTTTTTTTCACTCTTTATTGAAGAGCTGAGGTTGATTTTTTCTCTCAGAAAATTTGGCTACACTGGTCAAATTTTGACAGCTGGATTTAGCTGTTAAAAGTGACTTGTGTTTACCTCAAAGACATTAGGAAAATATATGGTCTACAAGAATCATGATAACATCGAAATCGTGATCTCGCTCCAAGATCGCTCCTTTTTTTGTCATATCGCCCAGCCCTACGTTCGTTTGGGTTCTTTTACGGCCTTTTGAGTTCTCTCGCGCATGGGTGGACGGGTGGAGGGATGCCGGGGCGAGTGTGGTCTCTTTAGCTGAGATGGTAAATAATAAACAAAAATTAAAAGATTTCTGGAACATTGACATGATAAAAAGGCTGTACAATACAAACATACACAAAACACACACACACTCACTCAGAACATGGGACCAGAGGGAGGAAGGGGGGAAAGAGAAGGATGTCCTGTCTAGACTACCCCATGTACATGGGACACAGCCTTGGCGTATAGATGGATGGCTCATGTCTGCGGTGCACACGACTCTCATGTGAAGCCACTGTGACTGTGCCGTGTTGAGGAGTAACAGAATGCATGCACCGCCGTTAAGAATTCTGAATACTGTTTACGAGTACTTGTATTACGCAACAGTACTGCTTTGAGTCCAGGTATTTAGAATACAGTTACTTTTATAAAATCTAAGGAATACATTGCTTTTTTTAATAAATAAAGGGGCGTTAAAATCATCACAGAAAACCAAAGCGTAATGTTTCCCACCGGCATGTTTGCAGCACTTCAGAAAACACAGTGTCCAATCAGATTTGGCGTTGTTTGGGGGCTATTCACTGCTGCAGACAGACCGACCAACCAGAACTTTGTTGATGGTGGTCTTATCTGTTCAACATTTTCAGGACTTTATTTACAATAAACTAAGTACACGCCTGTTCATTTTTAACTACGGATGGGATTCGTTTTTCATAAAGGAACAGTTTGTTTTTGCGTTGTTCATTTTAACAAAACATTCACAACAAGTGCACCGGACTGTCAGTGTAGTAGTGTGGGGTTTGTGTACCTGGCCAGTGTAGTAGTGTGGGGTTTGTGTACCTGGCCAGTGTAGTAGTGTGGGGTTTGTGTACCTGGCCAGTGTAGTAGTGTGGGGTTTGTGTACCTGGCCAGTGTAGTAGTGTGGGGTTTGTGTACCTGGCCAGTGTAGTAGTGTGGGGTTTGTGCACCTGGTCAGTGTAGTAGTGTGGGATTTGTGTACCTGGCCAGTGTAGTAGTGTGGGGTTTGTGTACCTGGCCAGTGTAGTAGTGTGGGGTTTGTGTACCTGGCCAGTGTAGTAGTGTGGGGTTTGTGTACCTGGTCAGTGTAGTAGTGTGGGGTTTGTGTACCTGGCCAGTGTAGTAGTGTGGGGTTTGTGTACCTGGTCAGTGTAGTAGTGTGGGGTTTGTGTACCTGGCCAGTGTAGTAGTGTGGGGTTTGTGTACCTGGCCAGTGTAGTAGTGTGGGGTTTGTGTACCTGGCCAGTGTAGTAGTGTGGGGTTTGTGCACCTGGCCAGTCGCACACCTGTCTATAAAAGGGGCACTACGAGGGCATTAATCCCTCTCTACTCCTCCCACCTTGACGTCAGACGCCAGAGGAGCCGGGTCATGACCGCGAGGTGAAAGCGCTACTGCAGCAATAGTGCAGCGAATAGGTGCACTTGGGTTGTTTGAGGGCGAAAAGCGCAGCGACTAGGAAAAGTGTACAGGCATTGATGAGTCGTTACATGTGTGAAAAACCCAGGATGCGTCAAGCTAATGGACAATTGTTTTAGTTGACTATGGCCTGGCGTCAGAGCTCTCCACTCGCTGCTGGTGAGGTGTTTTGGGCGGCTAGATGGGTCGGCGCACAAACCACACTGTATTCCAGTATGTGTCTGTGTCCACTGTTTTGTTTTATTATTGTACTGTACCATGTTTAGACTGTTCAACCTGTTGTAGGCTCCTGCTGAGGGCGAGCCTCCTCTTTGTCTCCTCGTCTTCGCCTCCTGTTTCCGTGTGTATTGTGATTATCATCTCAACTGTGTCAATGGAGGATCATGGGCCCGAACAAGGCTCTGGCGCCCGCTGTAAGTTATGGACTGGTATCGGAGCTTGTCACGGTTGTAATATGGGACTCTGAAAGACTTTGTGTTTGTCCAATGTGCCCTATGTTATTTTAACTCAGCTCAAAGCTAAAACTAGAATCCAAGTAATAAATAAGAAACCTGATTCATGTCTCATGTCATTTTAGTTTACGGACCTGTTATTATTATTTCTCTATTTTATGGAGATGGCGTTGCTGGTAAAAGTAATAGTCATTGATAGCTAAGCCTGAGAGTGGCTCCAGTGAGACTGGAACCTGCTCTGATGAATGAACTGTTGTTGGACTAAACCCACCATGAGCCACTCGTGTAAATCTGAAGTGAACTCGTCCTCTCGGCTGTGGTGAGTGTCTCTTTCAAAAACCCACCAAAACACACACTAAGTGAAACAAACTGTTTTGTCTCGTCATCGAAAACATATTTGTTTTCAGTCTTTCATTTAGTAAAACATTGAGTAAATTCACTAAACTGTAAAACAGTCTTTCTGACTTTGGTTTGGTTTGGTTTGGTTTGGTCTGAAAGGCTGCAGACCGCTGGACCAGAGGATCAAAAGGTGAGTAAAGACGATTGTTTGTGCATTTTTATTAGTAAAAATCAGGAGAATATAACTTGTAAAAAGAATATGTTTGAATGAAAAGTCTCTCGCACACTGTGGACTTGCAACACCAGTGAAATGTATTAAATCAGTGCAACGTTTCAGCCTGTGGCCTTCATCAGGCAAATTTCGTTCTGAGTATGAGAAGCATCTTAAATAGGGAGTGGCTGGCAGACTGGATGCTCCCACAAAGACACAGAAATGTGTCTAGTTGCAGTACCCATAATATTGTCAGGATAATACAATTACATATTTTCACATACCCCACATGTTGATGTAATACATTTCATGAACAAATATTCTACAAATGTAGAATACATTTAAAATCAGTTCATCGTTGAGTCTTTTTGGTGCGAGAGTCTGCAATGTATCAATCCAATAAGCTTCTCTTTGTTTGAGGAGCTTGTCATGGTCACCTCCTCTAGCAGGAGGAGGGACCAACTCTACACCAACAAAGAGAAGAGCACTCACATCATGGTGGGCATCATTGAAATGAAAAAGACTATGTTTGAAATGAATGCTTGTTAGCTATATTATAGTCTAGTGGAAATAACAGTGTGTATTTTAACCTGTATTTTAACTCGTATTTTAACATGTGTTTTAACTTGTATTTTAACATGTGTTTTAATCGTATTTTAACATGTGTTTTAATCGTATTTTAACATGTGTTTTAATCGTATTTTAACATGTATTTTAATCGTATTTTAACATGTGTTTTAATCGTATATTAACATGTGTTTTAACTCGTATTTTAACATGTGTTTTAATCGTATTTTAACATGTGTTTTAATCGTATTTTTAGGTCCTGTCCCAAAATGTAATTACTGAGGTCATACAATAGAAGCGTACTTGTGTGAAAGTTTGAAGCTTCTACTTTCAAACAAGTAAAATAACAGAAAGTGGATGAAGTGTGTATTTGTGTGGCCAAATGAAGCATGGTTTGTGTGGGAATATGGAGTTCAGTGACAAAAACAACACATTTATCTGTCCCCAAGTGTCTTTTTGTTATTATTTTTAACCAATATTATCCATGACAAACATTGAAAGGATTTTTATAGAGTAGTTTCATTGTGCTGAACCACATGAGGAGCTACATTTAACTCTCGATTCAAACGATCACAAATCAAACATCAAAAAGCTCAGATGCAGAAGCTTTTCTTTTTGGACATTTGCAGGAGATGGAGGCTGAATGGAGAGTGATGTGGTGCTGCAGCGGCCGGATGTCATTGGCATTCACTCTGTCTCTCGAAGAGCTGAAGTGTGCATTAGCCCTGGTCACTCCATAATTCCTCCCACAAATCACCTTTCACACCAGATGAATCCCTCGCCGAGCCAATGAGTGCGTCGAAATGAACTGGGATATTAAGTAGCCTCCGGCGCCTGCCCTGCACGCAGCACCTCCCAACCAAACTCCAGTGTGATAAACGGGATCACAAATGTGAATTAGACTGGGAGGAAGTGCATTTGGAGTGATGAGCCTCAGACACTGGTCTAAAACGACTTTATGAGATTAGCTGTGTGTAAGATTTGGAGTTCAGATTTCATAAACACAACCTGTTTGTTTGCACAGAAAACTCGAGTGTCCAGGAGCTGACCCTCAGGACAACAGGACTGAGGTCTGTCAACACATTCTACACTTTCATTTTGAATTCAGACCTGCACGGGATATTGATTTCAAATAATCATTTTTGACGTATGATTCTTTCTTTCTTTCTTTTATTAATCTATTTATTCTATTTAATCTATTTATTGGCTGGATTAGCACATGTTTTCATGATCCAGAAAGTCTTATTTGACTGTTCTCCACATGTTTTGTTTTTGTTTTTAACAAGTGGGTAACACAAGTTGACTGTGACTTGTGCGAGGTTGAATTACAGGTTTAATACAGAACCATTCTGAATTCTTAAATGCATAAGTGGGTGAAAAATGACCCCAAGGGTTGTCTTGGGAATTAAAAGTATGTATTTTTCATATTTCAGGTATTCCTCATAAAACATGAGGTTTGCTGTAGGAACCTTTGATTCTTGTCAGTAGAAAGTGTCAGTATATTTCCTGTAGCACTGTAGCAGTCTCATCAGGAGATCGTTTTTACTCAGCATCATATATACAAGTTAACATATAAAATATACAATATCATATCTTTACAAATACAAACCTATTTGTCAAACATGCACAATATGTTAAAACGCGTCCGTACAAATGAACTGGGATGTTAAGTAGCCAGGCCTGCATGCTTCAGCTCCGCTGTAATAAAACGTGATAACAAATCCAAATTATACCCACAGAAAGTGCTTTCATTTGTCTCAGCGCTGGAGTGAGAGAGATGGAGGGAGAGAGAGATGGAGGGAGCTCTTTTTTCTTTTCAGTGTGTAAAATAGATCATTATGAAAATCCATGTGTCCCGTTTTGCCTGGGAAAAGACTGATGGTGCTGCGTTCCGTCTGCCAGCCGTTATTGCCTGGAACAAAGAGGAAAGAGCGGGCCGGAGAATGGATGGCGCTCCGGGGCCGCTGGAGCGTGGAGTTTGGGAAAAGAAGGATGCTTGTAGATGGAGCTGCAGTGTGTGTGTGGGCGTCCGGAAGGTTACTTTGAAGAAATGCAAATCCATGAACTGTGCAGATGGATAACAGGCTCTCTCCTCTGACTGAACGAGTGGAAGCTAAACTAACACTGTCGACTGACCTACTGTATGTTTGAGTGGATGAGCGGTTAGAGCATACTCCATGTGTACATGTCCTAGATAAAGCAAAAGTGACTCCTATGGGTTTGGAGCTACATTAGAATGTTCATACTTCATCCAAACATGCTTTAATGTCCTGTTTGCACAATATACGTATATATATTTACCTCGAGATGTCTGTAATCTTAAAATTACCCCAAACAATCAAGGCCTTGCTTGTTTTCACAGACTTTATTACAGAAATGTAAACAGATACACTTTGATTTATGACGACAACCTTTTGCCTCTTTCATGACTTGAGCATTTCTTGTGTTTGGGGTTGGTTTTATCATGAAAGATCCAATCTCAAACGAACGACAGGGATGAGGTGCAACATCTGCTGTCTTGGAGACACAACAATAACTTCTGAACACCAAGAAGACCGAGGAGATTACTGTGGACTTCTGTAAAATGGACAGAGAGGGTGACCAGGGCTGACTGTGCCTCAGCTGTGACCAACAACACCTCTACTGCCTGAGGAAACTGAAGAGTGTGAACATCTCCAGACCTCTGATGATGAACTTCTACACCTGTGCCTTCAGGAGTGTACATCTGGTTTTCCAACTGCACAAAGGCTGACCAGCAGGAGCTCCAACAGGAAGAGAAAACAGTGGATACAATGACTGGGATCAATCTTCCTGACATAAGTGGCGTCTTTGCCACTCGCTGCTTGAAAAGAGCAACATCCTGCAGGACCAGCATCATCCACCAACTTTTTCACCTCAGATCCATTCAGGCTAGAGCAACCAGACTGACCAGCAGCCTTTAACCCAGGCAATAAGCACACCCATCTCACGTCTGACTGCACACGCTCCACTGCTCTTCTGCTTATGTCCTCTGTGCTGTTAGAACTGTGATGTTTAGAGCAAAAGTTTTTTTTTTTTTTTTTTCTGACAATTTGAATCTGACCTGAGTTGTGGCAGTGTAAATGTTGTTGCGTTTGTTCATCAGAATCACATCCACTCGATGAATTATGAAGCTGTATGTCCTTCTATCCAAACCCATCTCTTCAAAAGTAAAAGTAGTTTGTTTAGATTTTAGCTTATTAATTGTAGAAAAAAATAACAATTTCATCGGAGAAGGATTCGTGGTGACTATTTATAATAATTTAGTTCAAATCTGAAGGTAAAATAAAGTCCATAGAAGTCATTATTAATGAAACTATGAACAGTTTACAGAATGAAAACACAGACATACACATCGGCACGGCTCTAGGATCACGAGGACGTCTGAGTTTGGAGAGTTACAGCACAGACTAGAAACTCAGATGATGTTCAGAACCATTGACATGACGTCCCGAGGTAAATATTATGCAAATAGGACAAAACATTCACAATCGTGTGATTAATCCTGCTGTCTCTATCGACAAAGCTCAAAATGCTTCATTCTACCTTGTTATGTCATTATGTGGTGACTCCTTAAGAGAGGCCCATTTGTGTTAAAACGCCTGACTAAAATCATCTCATATTTAAATGGAAACTGTGTCTGAGGGTTCAGAGCACAGAGAACTGTCTGGACTCTTCAGACTGACACCAGAGACTTTAAACCTTCATGTTTTAAAGTTTGCCTAAGATGTCTTTGGTAAATATAAGGAGCAGTGCAGCCGGAGGCACGGCCTGGGACAGAATATTTTAGGTTTACCTCTTCAAAAGCTGAAGCTGTTTTCATTAAAATGAGTTTTAGAGAATATCTGTGGTATTTTGTGTTTATAAGTTTAGAGTATAAACTGATTGTGGTCTGTCCCAGGATGGTTGATTTAGTGTAAATAACATTTTATTAACATGAGCTTGATAGTTTCAAATAGGGGTAAAAAAATACAAATAAAAAAATAAATACATACTATGACCTGCTTATTCAGACATGTGGGTGTAGTAGTGCTGGGCTCTCTGCTAGGGACAGTGCTTGGTGTCTGGTGCACACAGAGCGGCCATGTTGTGACCCAAGTGCAGTTTGAACACATTCTAACTGCTCTAGTGTGAACGACTGAGAGGAAAAAAGAGAAAGGATGCAACAGCACAGTCTCAAGTGTCAAAAGCCTAACATGAGCTTGTTTTCAGATCGTTTTTACATCAACACGTTACAAAAAGCCAAAACATACTATGAATAAATATACATTCAGGTTTCTTTGGGTTGAACAGGTTTAGGTTGAAGCTTGATGCAGGTTCATATTTACCCATTAAACCAGAGAAATGTTCAACCAAAATGTGTGGTTATTTTACATTTTGGCTTTTTCTTAGCACATTGTCGTAAAAAAGGTGTGAAAATGTATATATATATATATATATATATATATATATATATATTTTTTTTTTTTTAAATATATTTTATTATCGGGGTGCACGGTAGCCAAGTGGTTAGAGCTCTGGCTTCCCAATAAGGAGGTCGTGGGTTCGACTCCCGGGTCAGACCATATCAACATCTCACCCTCTCCCCGTGTCACCGTGGGTTTTCTCCTGGTACTCCGGTTTCCTCCCACCTCCAAACACATGTATGTTTAGGTTAATTGGGCATCACTGTAAATTTCCCTTAGTGAGTGAATGAGAGAGTGAATGGTTGTCTGTCTAACCCTGCGACAAGTTGGCCACTGTCCAGGGTGTTCCCCGGCTAAGGCCCAAAGTCACTGGGTTAGGCTCAAGTCACCCGCGACCCCTAACGGGATTAAGCAGTAGAAAAATGAATGAATATTTTATTATCAATCTATTACATAAAACTCATTGTGCAACTGTGCTGTGCATAATCCAGACTGCTTTGTTTCACTTTCTCCAATGTTTCTGTGCTCTTTGTCTTTAGTAGTTACAAACGGTTGAGTGTGTACTATAACATATTAAGTATTTCATTAAGTACTTGTACTCTTATTGCTTATTTTTCTGATATTCTTGCTTGTAACTGTCGTGTTGAAACAATGGTGAGACTATGACTGAATAAAGCTCACTCTCTGAGAGACTGAAGCTCAAACCAGACCAACCTGTATTTCATATTGAATCATGATTATGACGATCATGCTTTGTGATTATCGTATCTGATGTGCTCAGTGGGTCTTTATAAATGTGTTTGACTTTTTTATGTTTGAGTTCCTGAGAGCCTGCACTAGACCTTCCAGTGTGTCAGGACTTCTGTGGGACGGTCTTGAAGTGATGTTCCACCACTGTGGCAGGTCTTTGTCAAGGCATTTCTCCAACACTTATGCTGCGTTCAGACCGGACAGCGATGTGCGTCTAAATTCGCCTAAACACGCGTAAAATTTTGTCCATTAATAAGCTTCCAAAATGCTATGACGTGCGCCAAGGCTTTGGTGGACAAACTCCCGCTTGTTTGCAGTCTTTGTTTTGCTCATAGACAGACCACGTTGAGAGAGAGAAGAAGTCAGAGAGGTAGAGGCTTGTTGCATTTATAAAACAGAGCTTCCCCCATCACACACCTTTCTCCTCCTCCAGGCAGTGTCTTTTTGCTGTCTCCGTCCTCCTCAGCTCCTCAGCAGGTTTAAACACGGCAACGAGCATTTTTAATAGATCCATGTGAGACGTTGTAAGTCCAGATCATGTCCCGTGTTGTTTGTTTTGCTGTGTCTCAAGATTTTCAAAGCAACAAACGGCCAAGTCTTTGAAAAAAGCCTCAAACAAGGACCTTTCGTTAAAAAAGTGATTAAAAGACTTCAGTAAACAGTCGTCCTTTCTCTTTGATGTAAGAGGCATGTCACGTGTCACAGGGGAGCAGTGTCTGATTGGTGGACGCTGCGTTTGACGCTCAAAAGTTCAGCAGAGCCCAACTCTGGCGTCTGATGAGGCAGCCAAAGCGCCCTCCGCAGGTTTGAGCGTCCACTCGGCAAGACGCCTGAACAAGCAAATATCAACGCCCAACGCGACGAAATGTGGCTGCACGCCCAAAGACGCAGGTTTACTTTGACTTAACATGTAAACTGGACGCTTTGGACGCTCCGATGCTGTCCGGTGTGAACGCAGCACTTCTTTTTTTTAGGCGTTTTAGTGAAAAAAGTCTATCTTATGGGGTTAAAGACTGTCTCATCTCTGTAAAAAAAACAAAACAAAAAAAAAAACATTTCCATGAGTCTCAAACAAAAGTCCAAAAGCAAGATAAAAAGTGTGAAAGTGCACTGACACAGACAGGTGTGACTGTGGGATCAGGCGGAGCTCTCCAAGGTGCTTCATTCGTCTCAATCAGAGAAAAGCAGCTCCACTTCACTCGTCTGCCATCAGCTCATCCAAATCAGCAGCTCTCAGTCTGTCAGAGGCCTCTTCAAACCTTCTGCCTCCACGAACAGCTTGGTTGTTGGACACGTTTTGTCAGTTAAATTAGA
Organism: Mugilogobius chulae; assembly: GCA_038363315.1. Classification (NCBI taxonomy): domain Eukaryota; kingdom Metazoa; phylum Chordata; class Actinopteri; order Gobiiformes; family Gobiidae; genus Mugilogobius; species Mugilogobius chulae. Next base: position 16,327,494 of record CM076400.1, on the reverse strand, counting down.
GCCACTTAACACCGAGTGAGTCTAGTCATCCGTCTCAAACTCAAACAGATTTTAATACAAAGTCCTGTACTACGAACGTCGCTGAACTGATCCTGGATAAGTTTCTCTAACCCGGGTTGACTAACCCAGACATGAGCCTCTCTGGATAAACTGTCCTACGAAACGAGTTCACAACTGGATCTGTTAACCCTGGATTTTCTCAATGAAACTGTGCACGTTCACAGAGCAGAGGCGGGGTTAACACAAACTGACCAATCAGAACAATCGAGCTGCGGACTTTAAACGTGAGGAAACGTCAATCGTGAAGCGAAATATACGAGTATTAAAATCTAAGCGAAGGAAACGCGCTGCAGCTTCAAATGAAGTCTGAGCTTAATCAACCAATCACAGACACAGAAGTTACGCTGCAGAGTTCATTTAAATGTCCTGCATCGATATAACAGACTAAAACACAAATGTGCAAACATCACAAACATTTAATAGATCGACCGTTTAGTCTGAATGAGCTGTGTCCTTTATCTGAGTCAAAGTGATGCGTAAAAATCCACAGCCAAATGTGCACAAAGTGCAATCAATCATTATTTCTTGACAATGAAAGCGTTTATTAATCATCACACAGATTAAAGTCACTGTTAAGATCTCATCCTGCTCTTAAAAAACAGGTTACGTGCGCATCGCATTAAAAGAAAACGCCATAACTTTCACATTTCCTCATTTCTCCGCTGCCCTCTCTCATCTCTCTCTCTCTCTCTCTTCATAAACGGCTTAATTCTCGTCTCTGATTGGCCAGCACCTCGTCTTTTTAACTTATTCGGGAACTTATCCTGGTCCGGAGCAGGTTATGAGTTTGTCTCATGTTGCCATAGAAACCTAGGACGTGATCCAGTTTCGTAGGACCAGACCAGGTTTAACCCAGAATTTACCTCACTAAACCCCAAATCTAGCTTCATAGTCCAGGGCTCAGGTCACTGACTCAGCCCCAAAACATGACTGAGACAGACGGAAAGAAACGAGTCTGAGCTTCTTCTGGGTTTTAAAATCATCCAAAAAAAAAAAACGGGACTCAGAGAGAACTTTCTGTGATGTTGACTTTGAAAAGTTCCAAACATGCCTGTATTAAGTGTGTTTAGTGAACTGGACCAGGATTGATCCAGGACTAACCCCGGACCAAAACAAGACTCTTTCATCAGTGAGAAAAAAAAAAAAAAAAAAAAAAAAAAAACAAGAGTATCTGTTCAGTCTAAAACAAAATGCAATACCATTCTGACTTTAAAGTGATCCAAACCCCTTAAGCTACTTTGTGTGTTTTATCTGGATTATTGTAGATGTAAAAAACTAAATAAACTATTTAAATGTAACATAAAATACAACAAATTTGCCAGTGGCTGTGGTTCCTGTTCCAGTAGCTGTGGTTCCAGTAGCTGTGGTTCATGTTCCAGTAACTGTGGTTCCTGTAGCTGTGGTTCCAGTAGCTCTGGTTCCAGTAGCTCTGGTTCCTGTAGCTGTGGTTCCAGTAGCTCTGGTTCCAGTAGCTGTGGTTCCTGTAGCTGTGGTTCCTGATCTGCTTACATTAGACTCTTTTTTCACTCAGACTAAATGTGTCCAGAGGGAAATGGTTCAAGAAAACATTTATTTGCAGTTCCCGGCTAATTCTACAGTTAATGAATTAAAAAAGAGAAGTGAGGATTGACACGTGATTACCAGAGTCAGAGCTGTTCACTTTCACTGTGAGCAGAGCCGGGCCGAGCCGGGCCGAGTCGAACCGCTGTCAGAATATCAAAGGTTCAATGTTAGGACAGTTTGAGTCCAGTGAGTTTGGAGGCATTGTAGAAAAAACATCCACAAAGCTGCGTTTTCTTTCATTCACTTCTGCTTCTTTCTGTCAAGCTCAGAATCACATCTTTTTCAGAGAACAAACTGTTATATTAAACTAATATAAAACTGATTTCTTCAAGATGAACCATTTTGACCTGATTCTGATGAGTCATGTTTGAGTTTGAACTGATGTTGCTCCAGGACACACACAACTGTGATAGGCCCTTGTTTCCACACAGTTCTCATTAGGCTCCAAGTGGACTAAACCAGGACTATCAGAACTCAAACTGGACTAAACCAGGACTATCAGGACTCAAAGTGGACTAAACCAGGACTATCAGGACTCAAAGTGGACTAAACCAGGACTATCAGGACTCCAAGTGGACTAAACCAGGACTATCAGGACTCAAAGTGGACTAAACCAGGACTATCAGGACTCCAAGTGGACTAAACCAGGACTATCAGGACTCCAAGTGGACTAAACCAGGAGTATCAGGACTCAAAGTGGACTAAACCAGGACTATCAGGACTCAAAGTGGACTAAACCAGGACTATCAGGACTCCAAGTGGACTAAACCAGGACTATCAGGACTCAAAGTGGACTAAACCAGGACTATCAGGACTCAAACTGGACTAAACCAGGACTATCAGGACTCAAAGTGGACTAAACCAGGACTATCAGTACTCAAACTGGACTAAACCAGGACTATCAGGACTCAAACTGGACTAAACCAGGACTATCAGGACTCAAACTGGACTAAACCAGGACTATCAGGACTCAAAGTGGACTAAACCAGGACTATCAGGACTCAAAGTGGACTAAACCAGGACTATCAGGACTCAAACTGGACTAAACCAGGACTATCAGGACTCAAAGTGGACTAAACCAGGACTATCAGGACTCAAAGTGGACTAAACCAGGACTATCAGGACTCAAAGTGGACTAAACCAGGACTATCAGGACTCAAACTGGACTAAACCAGGACTATCAGGACTACACTTGTTTGACTTAAGAATTTATTTCAAGCTCTAAAGTCTAATTTTCAGAATCATAAAGAAAACAGAATGTGCTTGTTCCATTGGCAGCTTTTCACTTATTTCAAGTAGATCTTGATTTGTTTCTTTCTTCGAGTGTGTTGAAGACATTTGGCCTGAATAATAGTGTGAGCAGAAGGACCAGAGGAGGTCACATGACCAGGGGACACATGTGGCTTTGTGGACATTCCACAGCACAGTCGTCTGTGTTTACGCTCACAGCTGCTTCTGGAGGTCGACTTTCTCTTCAAACTGATCACAGACAAAACCTGTTGGACTAAAAACACAGTTGAGTAAGTTTAGAGCAGATATTTGATCTTTAAACTGAAGAAAAGCTGATCCTACTGGACTAGGACTCTGAGGAGAAGGACACATGCAGCGACTCTTCTGTGAGCCAGTGAAAAGTGTCAGAGGAAGTCAAACTACTGGATTTCTTCAATCTAATCTCTGCTCCATGAAAGAGACTGAATCTAGAGAATCTGCATCAGAAACACAGCGTCTGTTGGTTTACAGTTTTTTTTTTTTTTTTATCGCTTTGGCACATTTTTTGGAAGTTGCCATAAACATGGTAAAACCTCTACATATTTATCACTCATTTGTCTAAACATTTAGAATGATTGCACATGTACACTTTTGTGAAAATAACACTTTGTGGTTAAAATGATAAACACTCATCTCTAAACTGAACTTTATGTGTAAAATATGTCACTGTCATGTAAAAACTACACTTTGTTGTTTGAACATCAAACAAAAGCAACACATGGATTCACTTTCACATTTACCAGTTAAACACTGTTTCAACATGATATCAATTTATTTTTCTGAATATTTTGAAATTAAGGAGATTGTGAAACAAGAACATGGTTTACCGACAATGTCAAATAAAATACAATTCTTCAACGAGTTAAAAGTGTGTTCCTGTCGAAGTGAAGTGTCTGACACTGGGCTAAACCATCTGTCTCTGTCTCCATGTTCTATGTTCTCTTCATCCTCACACTTGTCTCTGTCTCCATGTCCTCTTCCTCACACTTCATCTTGTCTGAGGCTCTAAAACAAAAGTAACTCTATTTGTCCTAATGGAGTTGTGTTCATGGGACAGATTTATTTGTCAGAAGAGTCACAGCACATGTGTTCATTGTTCAGGTGATTGAACCAAGAAAACATCCCTTTGGAGCAAAAGTGTGAGTTATAAAAACATAGTTTAACAGCAGTGACCGAAGAGTTAAGGAAGACTCATTGTGTGTAAGGTTTAGCAAAACACTGTGTGAGGAGTTCAGCAGAAAGACTGAAGACAGACATGATGTTACTGTTGTAGTAAAGGTAGAATGTGTTTTACATCCTGGATGTTAAGTTTTGAAACATGTTCAATTATCTTGACTTTGGAGCCAAAGTGATTGAAAAAAAACTGTAAAGATGAAAAAGACAATCGTCCTCATTGCTTTGCTCATGTAAACTTTGTTTGTTTGTTTTTTTCATTCTAAAGACATTAGTTCATTGTAGTGGCTCAGATTCTTTCACCAAAAAGTAGAACAGTGACATGAGGTTTGATTGAATGTTCAGTAAATGTTTATTGCCAAACACTGAAATCCACTGAAAACAGAGAATTTAAAATGTCCATAAAAACACAATGGATTATTCTCTTCTTTTTATGAGAGCAGACACTTGTGTAGCTCACCCTTTAGCCTCATGACCTCACACATCCTGGTAGGTGAACACAGATAGTACTGCAGAGCTCACACTCTTATCGCCGGCTCCCACTTCCACGTCTTTAACACTGAAACAATAAAGTTGGCAGTCTGAAGTAATCGCGCTGTTAGGAGAAAGTTGTGCTGCGGCGGATGGAGAGGATTACCCGAGCTGGCTCCGGAGCGCGCCAAACAGACGGCAAAATCAATTAAGTTCAGCTCGCTAAAGCAAGCGCAAATATTTGAGAAATGTCACATGTTTGGCTGGGCTTAGATCCTCAGCACACGAGCAGGTTTTAGCGCTGACCCCGTGTGTGTGTGTGTGTGTGTGACCCTGACGTTCACTCATCACAGATCACACCAGTCGCTGCTAATTACTGTGTCTGTGTGTGTCTGCATGTGTGTGTGTGTGTCAGGAGAAAACGGCTCTGTCTGTGGACAACGGGTCAGCTGGGAGTGTTTGTCTTGGTTTGGACGAATCCTGGGCCAGTGTCAGTTATAATGCATTATATATGATCTATTCTACTTTGATTCTTCCATACCTGACATACTGTGTTGAACTGTGGGCTGTGACTTCTCTGTGGTTCTCCTCCAGGTTTCTCTTTTTCCCCCAGTCTTTTTTTTTTTTTTTTTTTCTTCCTTGCCGAGAAGGAGGGACTAAGGACAGAAGATGCTCTGGAACAAACCGCCTGTATTTCCTATTACTAAGTGTTTCTGATTTTCTAATGCTTCTGTTGCTTTTGAACAATGTTTTGTTGTCTAAATGAATAATTCCTCTGAGATAACTGTTTGTGTGATTTGGAGCTGTACACATACAGTGAATAGAATAGAAGAAGGGTCCAGTCTGATGCAGAAAGTCTCTTCTAAATCCCAGTCCAGTCCGGCTGTCACATAAGGTAACATATATTTGTATTTATTATACATTTTAAGTGTATTCCATTGCAACAAACGTTGAACTGTTCACTTTCTCATGACAACATGAGCAACACTAAACCTCAGACAACACTGAGGAAGTGGAAGGGAAACATTTCCATGTTTCAAACACTGTTGCATGACTTCCTTTGATGTTGCCATGGAAACCACAGTCTGAATTCGGCAGTGTCCGAGTCTGATCATGAGCACGTAGTCTCTGTGAATGATCATGGATATGACCTGATTCTGGTCATGTGACCTGTGTCATTCATGACACGTTCTTACCAACACATTTGTTCTTAAGGGATGTTTACGAACATTTTTGGCATTCACAAAATGTGTTCTTAACAGAAAATGTTGGTCTGTAAGAACAAATCCTAAGAACACTCAGGAGCACTCGTAAGAACAAAAATCAGCTGTTTCAGAATTGTATTTGTCATATAATTGTATACTTATGTATTTTTAATAATTATTACTGGTATATGTAAAACAATTTTAGAAACTAAAAAAGACTCGTTTGATAAACCTGCAGCAGCCTGTGTGTTCTGACCCCCACAGGACTCAGGACCCTGTGTCCCCCCAGGACCAGAGCCTCTGTGTACAGCCATCACGCTCCAGCTGCACAGATTTTAAGAAGACTTTCATGAATGAGGCCCAATGTTTTCTGGTCATGCTCTGGCTGTTATTTGTGTTTTACTGTTGCGTCTTTACATTCAAGAAAACATGATTTACACAAATGACTCTAAGTGCATCACTGATGAGCAAATGACTAATGCCACAGTGTTTCTTTTTTTCATCCATAGCAATATATTGTTTTATTTATGTTTTGATTATTGACACAGGAAAATAAACTCAAGTGTGTTTTCTCCTCGTGCACACACAGATGTTGACACACTGTTTGCGTGCTGGATTAACTGTGTTGATTAAAAAGCCCTAAGCTAATAATTATCATCCACCTTTTCTCCAGTTCAATTAAAACCTAATTCACTGCACAAGCAGCAGCAGAACATGATAAAAGCAAAAGGAAACGCACATATGAAGACAAGCATGACTCCAGCTGCTGTCGTACTTCTGTCACTCACTTCCTCAAACCGCTTTATTCTGGGTCAGAGCTACATTCAAATGATGAGGATTTTTTTAACAAATGTTTTCCATTTCACTGATTCCTTGTTGTTATCCGTGCCAGCCAATCAGAACACAGATGGTGACATTCTAACCCCGTGATACAGCCGGTGTGGCGTCATGTCTGTGGGCGTGGCGTCATGTATGTGGGTGTGGCGTGGCGTCATGTATATGGGCGTGGTGTCATGTATGTGGGCGTGGCGTCATGTATGTGGCGTGGTGTCATGTATGTGGGCGTGGTGTCATGTATGTGGGCGTGGTGTCATGTATGTGGGCGTGGTGTCATGTTTGTGGGCGTGGTGTCATGTCTGTGGGCGTGGTGTCATGTATGTGGGCGTGGTGTCATGTCTGTGGGCGTGGTGTCATGTATGTGGGCGTGATGTCATGTCTGTGGGCGTGGTGTCATGTCTGTGGGCGTGGTGTCATGTATGTGGGCGTGATGTCATGTATGTGGGCGTGGTGTCATGTATGTGGGCGTGGTGTCATGTCTGTGGGCGTGATGTCATGTCTGTGGGCGTGGCCTGCTGCTGGGAAAGCGTCTCATGTTACTCCAACATGTTGCTAATTAGACATTGACGTCCAATTGTGTATTTTTTTTTTTTTTTCAGGAGAGTTGGTCTTCCAACATTTAGGTTTTTTTTTTTGTTTTTTTTTTACTCAAACATCTTGCTATTGCGACATGGATGATATTCGACCTCCTGTCCAGCTGAACCGCTGCTGTTGTGATCAGGGGCAGTTTGGTGAGGTCACACGTTCTGCTCAGTCAACACCACTGACACCTTCTGGATTGTTAAACCTAGATAGTCTGGTCCGGAGGGACGTGAGCTGGTTGCCATGGCAATGAGTTTACTTATGTTGCTAAACTGGATTAAACTATTGTATATTTTTATGTTAAAACCTTTACCCTTTTCCATTCTCCTAAACTTTATCACTGCCCCAGCTTCAGCCCTTCTGAGTCTGAGCTCACAGCCTCTCTAAGTTCAGCCTCACCTTTTACTCACTCCGGGACTCACAGTGGCATTGCTGCGTGCAAGGAAAGAGTCTTCCTTTTTTGATGATTTCTCAAACATTTAGTTTAGTTTTTCACACGTAAGCTCGAGTGCTGACTGCTGCCAAACCTGTGCACATGATCTCCCCTGTAATGTGGATGACCTGTGTGCGCTGCATGTTTGAGTGTGTGTGCGCAGGATCGCGTGTGCTGGAGCCAGCGTATTATCACCGATATCTTATATACTGACTAAAACAAAACGCTTGTCAGAAGATTGTTTATTTTTACTTTTTTAACTTCATGAATGAGTGTTTTCTCTCTCATTCTCAGTGATGTCTTCGCTCCATTGATCTGGTCTTGTCACATTCAGATTAAGCTTGAGCTTGACAACAAATAAAAGATGTAAGGCTCTGTGTGTTTGATATTGGTTTATAATAATGTCCATTATTGTTATCTATAACTGGTCTGCTAACTGTAGCATGTATGTTACATCTCAGACATTTAATTTAACTAAACCAAATCAAACACAGTCAATTGGGTGAAATTAATTAAATAAATAAATAAAAACAATCAATCTAAGCTACAGTTAGAAACAAGTTTCTTGATATGAAGCTAGAATAGCACAAAAAAGACAAATCATAATGTGGATTAATATATATTTATTAATATTTTGATTGACGTGTTTTGCAATAAAGCAAATATAAATCACAGATCTATAAATGTATTCCTTTATACAAGTGTTTTCCTTTGTGTTTGAAAGAAAAACTATTTCGGAGCACAACATGTAACTTAAACAATACAAGTTCAACATGAGCAAACAGACTAAGTATTCGTCGGACCGGCCTTGACAAGGCTGAGTCTGGGAAGCACGGAGCTGCCTGCTGGAGCTGGAGCTGGGTGGATTCCGGCTCAGATCCCACAGCGTTCCCGGGGCAGGTGTGGCTCTGATCCGGCTGAGCGGCAGAGGAAAACCGCCGAGCCCAGGATATGAGCGGATCTTTGTTTTTGTCATGATCCACAAAAGTAGAGAGAAGAGAAGGAATAGCTCCCCACAGTGGTCAGGGAGAGCTCTGCAAGAGTTTGATTCAAACTGCCAAACGTAACCTGCTTAAAGGAGCCGTATGGAAGAGATTTGAGAAAGATGGCCTCCAGGTGTCACAGATACAACATGTGCAAAAAGAATCTGTCACTGCCAGTCCTTTTCTATTTTAAGTAGACAATAGTTTTGGTCTAAAACAACTAGGAAAGTGATTTTACACGTTACTACAGACATTCACTAGCAAGGACCACACCACATCAGAGAATGCATTTAATATATTTATTGATGATTGTTGATTGATCGATGGCTGGATCGGGGAGACTGTGGGTGGGGGCTCTGTCTCAGCGATCCGTTCAGCCGATTCAGGACCCCCCCACCTGTAGATGGAGATGTCTTCAGCAGGAGGACAGATGAGATGAGGGGTGGGAGGGTGGGGTCTAGAGATCTGAGACAAGGGCCGTTTCTCAATTCCCAGTATGCAGACTCCATACTCGTGTACTCCTGGGTAGGGACTTGTGGGAACAGACTTGGAGAATGGACTTGAGGAGTTCACAAGCTCGTACTTGGTTTTTTGAGTTTTGGAACAAGTGAACTTGATGACATCACAGGAAATACAGCTCACGTGTGCACTTGCCATAAAAAAAAAAAAAAAAAAAGAATCTGAAATGATTAAGCAACAAAAGCAGCAGTACTGTTCATATTTCTACACTATTTATTACAGTATTGTACATGAAATATATAGTGTAAAATAGGTTATTCTAAGAACTAATAATAATTTGTTATAAAAGCATTATTTTCACTAAGCTAACCTGTTTTTTTCAAAATTATATTTTTGACATAAAATAAACATGGCCATTCTTATGTGATGATTATTGTAAATCCTGATCATGAAAATGACAGCTAAAAATCACATTTTTATTAGGCTTGTGTGAAATATTTAGGCTATAAACGAGCAGCCTAATTTAACCTGAGAATATTATTATTTTTTTTGTGCATTTTGGAAGCAATTTTACTCTCCTCTACTTTATTATCAAGAAGCATAATTCTGTAGTGTTGAGGACGACTTTTACAGTATGCGTAATTAACTGCACTGAAGTGGGCCGTAACTGCCAGACCGGTTCTGACCCGCTCCGTGCGCGAGTCTGCTGGTTCTGTGCGCGTGGGTTTGACCCGCTCCATGCGCGTGAGTCTGCCGGTTCTGTGCGCGTGGGTTTGACCCGCTCCATGCGCGTGAGTCTGCCGGTTCTGTGCGCGTGGGTTTGACCCGCTCCATGCACGTGAGTCTGCCGGTTCTGTGCGTGAGTGCCAGGCTGCTCTTCGTGCGCGCAGAGGAGGGGGCAGCGGGTGAAAAGCTGCGGTTATCAGCCTCCAGTGCGTGCGGTATGAAGTGCATTGTGGGAATATACTGAGCCAAGTACGGACAAGTCTCCTCCGATGCATCCCCGGTGAAAGGGGCGGATCAAGTTCTCATCCGGGGATTTTCAGCGGAGTATCCGAGAAGCGAACTTTGAATTGGAACAGGACTTGTTACGTGGAGAGTGACGTTTCACAAGTCCACGAGCACACAAGTCTGCACAAGTATGTGGATTGAGAAACGGCCCAGACGTGTTGTTAGGAAAGGGCGGTTTAAGTTGAGGCTTCTGGGTAATTGGAGGTGTGCCCGAGAAGACAAGCGAGGCGTGGTTTCCTGGTGCGAAAGGACTGTGGTCCTGCTCCTGAAACTTTGTTAATTTCATTAACATCCATTTATAAAAACAAAGTCCTCCTGGAAAGTGGCCAGCTCATTGTAGGGTTAGACAGACAACCACTCACTCTCTCATTCACTCACAGTGATGCCCAATCAACCTAAACATGCAGGTTCCTGGAGGTGGGAGCAAACCGGAGAAAACCCACGATGACACAGGCAGAACATGCAAACTCCAACCCAGAAGTTCCACCAAAACAGCCACGCGCTAAACTGGATGTTTCCGTAAACATGTAGCACAGAGATTTTTTCAGTCTGAAGCCTCAACACGGTTTGTGCTCAAGTTTTAAGGAACTGATACATTCATTGTTCAAAACCGAAGCATGAGCCGAATCAGCTACGTTTGCCTTCTTGAATGTTTTGAAATGAGGCTTGAAAGCAGCTTCTGACTTTTTAGAGTCACGTGTCAGAATGGCCGTGCTTGATTGGATCATCCTAACATTGGACGGAGAAATGATTGGCCGAGGCTCCGGTTTCAGACTCTTCTGCATCAAACAGAATGTAACAGAATGTAGGAGAGAAGGACTGCTCAGGCAAGAAATCCAATGTATTTCGCAGCAGTTATTCCCATCATTCTATTTGCAGACGTGTCAGTTCATCAGCTGTTTGTGTTCATAGTTCAGTCAGTCAGAGTTTATTCATTGAACTACAAAAAATTTTTTTTTGGTGCTACATGTATGCATCTAAGTCAAAATACCTCACTACAAAAGAACCTAAAATACACAATAAAAAATTGTGTTTTTTTTTTTTTTTTTTTTTTTGGAGAAAAAAATAGGTTAAAATAGCAATTTATTGAACTTTGTGTGTAAAATGTGATTAATCGCGATTAAAATTTTAAAAGCATAATAACACAATAATCCTAGGCTGAAATACAGTTTTGGATGAAAGCCCCTGGGGATATTTTCTTCGAGTTACTAAAAAAGCTACATTTAGGGCTGGAGCTTGGGGCAGGTTAACATTAAGATAAGGATTTTGTTAATATTCACAAATAATTACACATTTTTCCGACCACCATAGACATGAACTGAAGCATGTCATATTTATGTAAAAAAACTGTGCTAATCATACACTATTCACCTGTCCTGTTAAGTAAGTTTTAGTTCTCTTCCCACAGAACTAAAACTACAAACTGATCCAAACATCTTTAACAGACGTCTGAAGCTGTGGCTGAGATCACAACAAAGCTGTACACATGACTAGGTTGAATCAAATGTACATTTACTATTTTAACCTTTGTATTACTTAAAAGCCTCCTGTGGGCAAGTGTTGAATATTAGCTTGTGTGCTCTAACACTTGGTTCGTCCAATATAGTTGTTATAGTCTTGTGTCCCCTGCAGGTCTATAGTCACATGTCCCCTGCAGGTCTAGTCACATGTCTCCTGCAGGTCTATAGTCACATGTCCTCAGCAGGTCTATAGTTACATGTCACATGTCCCCTGCAGTCTAGTCACATGTCCCTGCAGGTCTATAGTCACATGTCCTGCAGTGCTATAGTCACATGTCCCCTGCAGGTCTATAGTCACACTCCCTGCAGTCTATCGTGTCCCTGCAGGTCTATAGTCACACGTCCCCTGCAGGTCTATAGATCCCCTGCAGGTCTATATGTCCCTGCAGGTCAGGTCACTGTCCCTGCAGGTCTATAGTCCACGTCCCCTGCATGTCTATAATCACATGTCCCCTGCAGGTCTATAGTCACAGGCTATAGTCCATGTCCCCTGCAGGTCTATAGTCACATGTCCCCTGCAGGTCTATAATCACATGTCCCCTGCAGGTCTATAGTCACCACTTCCCCTGCAGGTCTATAGTCACCGACTATGTCGTCCCCTGCAGGTCTATAGTCACATGTCCCCTGCAGGTCTAGTCACATGTCCCCTGCAGGTCTATAGTTCACATGTCCCCTGCAGGTCTATCAGATCACACATGTCCCCTGCAGGTCTATAGTCACATGTCCCCTGCAGGTCTATAATCACATGTCCCCTGCAGGTCTATAGTCACACTTCCCCTGCAGGTCTATAGTCACGTGTCCCCTGCAGGTCTATAGTCACACGTCCCCTGCAGGTCTATAGTTACATGTTCCCTGCAGGTCTATAGTCACGTGTCCCCTGCAGATCTATAGTTACATGTCCCCTGCAGGTCTATAGTCACATGTCTCCTGCAGGTCTATAGTTACATGTCCTCTGCAGGTCTATAGTTACATGTCCCCTGCAGGTCTATAGTCACGTGTCCCCTGCAGGTCTATAGTCACATGTCCCCTGCAGGTCTAGTCACATGTCCCCTGCAGGTCTATAGACACATGTCCCCTGCAGGTCTATAGTCACGTGTCCCCTGCAGGTCTATAGTCACGTGTCTCCAGCAGGTCTATAGACACACGTCCTCTGCAGGTCTATTGTCACATGTCCTCTGCAGGTCTATAGTCACACGTCCCCTGTAGGTCTATAGTTACACGTCCCCTGCAGGTCTATAGTCACATGTCCCCTGCAGGTCTATAGACACACGTCCTCTGCAGGTCTATAGTCACACGTCCCCTGCAGGTCTATAGTCACATGTCCCCTGCAGGTCTATAGTCCCACATCCCCTGCAGGTCTATAGTCACATGTCCCCTGCAGGTCTATAGTCACACGTCCCCTGCAGGTCTATAGTCACATGTCCCCTGCAGGTCTATAGTCCCACATCCCCTGCAGGTCTATAGTCACATGTCCCCTGCAGGTCTATAGTCACGTGTCCCCTGCAGGTCTATAGTCACGTGTCCCCTGCAGGTCTATAGTTACATGTCCCCCGCAGGTCTATAGTCACGTGTCCCCTGCAGGTCTATAGTCACGTGTCCCCTGCAGGTCTATAGTTACACGTCCTCTGCAGGTCTATAGTCACATGTCCCCTGCAGGTCTAGTCACACGTCCCCTGTAGGTCTAGTCACATGTCCCCTGCAGGTCTAAAGTCACGTGTCCCTGAGGTCTGTCCATGTCCCTGCAGGTCTAGTCACATGTCCCCTGCAGGTCTAGTCACATGTCCCCTGCAGGTCTTAGTCACATGTCCCCTGCAGGTCTATAGTCACACTTCCCCTGCAGGTCTATAGTCACATGTCCCCTGCAGGTCTATAGTCACATGTCCCTGCAGGTCTATAGTCACACTTCCCCTGCAGGTCTATAGTCACATGTCCCTGCAGGTCTATAGTCACATGTCCCCTGCAGGTCTATAGTCACGTGTCCCCTGCAGGTCTAGTCACATGTCCCCTGCAGGTCTATAGTCACATGTCTCTGCAGGTCTATAGTTACATGTCTCCTGCAGGTCTATAGTCACACGTCCCCTGCAGGTCTACAGTCACATGTCCCCTGCAGGTCTAGTCACATGTCCCCTGCAGGTCTATAGTCACATGTCCCCTGCAGGTCTATAGTCACATGTCCCCTGCAGGTCTAGTCACATGTCCCCTGTAGGTCTATAGTCACATGTCCCCTGCAGGTCTATAGTTACACGTCCCCTGCAGGTCTATAGTTACGTGTCTCCTGCAGGTCTTTAGTCACATGTCCCCTGCAGGTCTATAGTCACATGTCCCCTGTAGGTCTATAGTTACGTGTCTCCTGCAGGTCAATAGTCACTTGTCTCCTGCAGGTCTATAGTCACACGTCCTCTGCAGGTCTATAGTCACGTGTCCCCTGCAGGTCTAAAGTCACGTGTCCCCTGCAGGTCTATAGTCACATGTGCCCTGCAGGTCTATAGTCACATGTCCCCTGCAGGTCTAGTCACATGTCCCCTGCAGGTCTATAGTCACACTTCCCCTGCAGGTCTATAGTCACGTGTCTCCTGCAGGTCTATAGTCACATGTCCCCTGTAGGTCTATAGTCACATGTCCCCTGCAGGTCTATAGTCACACGTCCCCTGCAGGTCTATAGTCACACTTCCCCTGCAGGTCTATAGTCACGTGTCTCCTGCAGGTCTATAGTCACATGTCCCCTGCAGGTCTATAGTCACATGTCCCCTGCAGGTCTACAGTCACATGTCCCCTGCAGGTCTAGTCACATGTCCCCTGCAGGTCTATAGTCACATGTCCCCTGCAGGTCTATAGTCACATGTCCCCTGCAGGTCTATAGTCACATGTCCCCTGCAGGTCTATAGTCACATGTCCCCTGCAGGTCTACAGTCACGTGTCCCCTGCAGGTCTAAAGTCACATGTCCCCTGCAGGTCTAGTCACACGTCTCCTGCAGGTCTATATTCACATGTCCCCTGCAGGTCTATAGTCACGTGTCTCCTGCAGGTCTATAGTCACATGTCCCCTGCAGGTCTATAGTCACGTGTCTCCTGCAGGTCTATAGTCACATGTCCCCTGCAGGTCTATAGTCACACGTCCCCTGCAGGTCTATAGTCACACGTCCCCTGCAGGTCTATAGTTACATGTCCCCTGCAGGTCTATAGACACACGTCCTCTGCAGGTCTATAGTCACATGTCCTCTGCAGGTCTATAGTCACACGTCCCCTGCAGGTCTATAGTCACATGTCCCCTGCAGGTCTATAGTTACATGTCCCCTGCAGGTCTATAGTCACGTGTCCCCTGCAGGTCTATAGTTACATGTCCCCTGCAGGTCTATGGTCACGTGTCCCCTGCAGGTCTATAGTTACATGTCCCCTGCAGGTCTATAGTCACACGTCCCCTGCAGGTCTATAGTCACGTGTCCTCTGCAGGTCTATAGTCACACTTCCCCTGCAGGTCTATAGTCACGTGTCTCCTGCAGGTCTATAGTCACATTTCCCCTGTAGGTCTATAGTCACATGTCTCCTGCAGGTCTATAGTCACACTTCCCCTGCAGGTCTATAGTCACGTGTCTCCTGCAGGTCTATAGTCACATTTCCCCTGTAGGTCTATAGTCACATGTCTCCTGCAGGTCTATAGTTACATGTCCCCTGCAGGTCTATAGTCACGTGTCCCCTGCAGGTCTATAGTCACGTGTCCCCTGCAGGTCTATAGTCACGTGTCCCCTGCAGGTCTATAGTCACATGTCCTCTGCAGGTCTATAGTTACATGCCTCTTGTATCTGACCCTTCAGGTTTTCTGTCCGTCTTTTTATGACTTTTTTTTCTGTCTTACTGGGCCAGTTTCAGTCTTCTCTTTTCATTACACTTTCATAGTTTATATATTTATTTGACTTGTTTAAGTGTTTTTGTGCAGTTTTTTTCCGCCCACACATGGGAAATAATCCAACAGGCCGAGGTTTATTTACTTCTGCCTAGCATTTGCAGATGCTTCTACGACACTGCAAGTCACTCCACCACTGCAGCTTTTTTTTGCTGTACTACACAATCCCATGCACTACATTTTTTTTTAACAATTTGAAAAGAGGCGTCAAAAAAAAAAACACTGCACATTCATATGAGTTGAATCTGATGCCAGAATATGCATAACATACTTTGATTGTGACAGTTTTATAAATATGTTCCATTATCTGTGTCCTTTTTGTAGATTTCAGGAAGTTAATCTCCTCTCACCTGGACGTACTGTATGTGTTTGTTTGTGTCTGTTATTCAGTTATTGCTAATGAAATGTTCTCATTGTTTTCACAGTCAAAATAATAATACATGAGCAAATGCTTGATAAAAAAAAATAAAAATAAAACGATTGAAATATAAGACGTTTGGTTGATGTGGGGGCCTTTTCTCTAGGTCTAACAGGTAAGCTTAGGCTTTCAGTTACTTCAATGGGTAAGTTTAGAGCTGGGGCTTGGGGCAGGTTAAGCTCGGGATAGAAGATTGGGTTAATATTCATAAATAAATACACATCTTTTCAACCACAATAGAAATGAACTGGGGTTTCACCTGAAGAAAACATCCCCACGTGACTTCAACCAAAATTCGTGTATTTTTACTCTGTGTAATCTCTTGTCATTTTTACACTTTTTCATATCGTACTAAATGTATGGCGTAACATAAGTCACGCTCATAATACGCTGTTTTTGTGTCGTGGTGAGTGTGCGCTTTACTGTGAGACTGTGTTGGAGCTGTCTACTTACGCAGAAACTTAACTGTAC
This sequence comes from Mugilogobius chulae, assembly GCA_038363315.1. Classification (NCBI taxonomy): domain Eukaryota; kingdom Metazoa; phylum Chordata; class Actinopteri; order Gobiiformes; family Gobiidae; genus Mugilogobius; species Mugilogobius chulae. The sequence goes on along the minus strand of CM076400.1, from coordinate 16,311,138 downwards.
ATTACAGCTTAAAGCCTATGCACTTAGTTTGTGAGGGAGAGTGAAAGTGGAAAGAGACGCAGCTCTATGGTCTAAGCGACTGAGATCGCTCCTCTCTTAAGGCTGAGTGGCGCAGTATTTTAGCTCGTACGAGGAATCTTCGTGTTTTCCCACAGGCCTGGAGCGCCGGGAAAACAGATCGACAGGAAGGACCAGACCTGGAGCGCACGTGGAAATGCAGATCGCCTGGAGTTGGACACATACAGGGAGGACAGCTCGTTTTAACAGCGCAGACATTTGGACAGCTGCTGCTCACTGGCGATGGAATAAGCCATTTTGTTGTGAAGTGCTTCAAACTTTTTGACGATTGTCTTACAAACTCCAGATTTCGTTCGACCTGTGAGATTCGTACAAACTATTTATTTGTACGGGTCATTGTGACCATAGCTTTAATAGACCTGCAGTAGCCTCTGTGTTCTATCCCCCACAAGACTCAGGACCCCTGTGTCACCCCCAGGACCAGAGAGCACTGTGTACCCCTGCTATAGCTGCTGGGGCCCTCCCCACACTCTCGCACAAGCGTTGTACCGCAACGCCATCGATGTAATTTTAATCCATCTGTGACTTGAACATGTTTCTTCTAAGTGTGTTCATTTGTGTTTGGACATTTTTAAAAGAAGCTGAAGTTTTGAATCAGCAAAAGTAGGGAGACAAGCTGATTTACATCTCTGTCCTCCTCCAGTGTCACGTTGTACAGCGTGGAGCGTCTACTTCACAAGACACGCACACTGGTCCAGCGCTGTCACGCCGGACGGTCCAACGCTGTCACACCGGATGGTCCTGCGCTGTCACACTGGACGCTCCAGCGCTGTCACACTGTCACACCGGACGCTCCAACGCTGTCACACCGGACGCTCCAGCGCTGTCACACCGGACGCTCCAGCGCTGTCACACCGGACGCTCCAGCGCTGTCACACCGGACGCTCCAGCGCTGTCACACCGGACGCTCCAACGCTGTCACACCCGGACGCTCCAACGCTGTCACACCGGACGCTCCAGCGCTGTCACACCGGACGCTCCAGCGCTGTCACACCGGACGCTCCGACGCTGTCACACCGGACGCTCCGACGCTGTCACACCGGACGCTCCAACGTTGTCACACCGGACGCTCCAACGCTGTCACACTGTCAGGTCTGAGCATTAGGGTTTTTTTCAGAGAGATCAAAACTGTTGTAATGGTGAAAATGATCTGATCATCAACATCCCTACACCCAGTTCTAGACAAAATGCAGTATGATTATTATTTTGGTTTGTTATTCTGTCTCATTCGTCCTGATGGAGCCTTCGTTGTGAGTTGTGTAAGCGGACACTGCTGCTCCGGCTCTTTTGTGTCTTATAACTCTCCTTTATGATTATTGAACATTCAGTAAGTACATCTGAGCCGGCCCCTTTGTCAGAGAACTGCAGGATCTAATCACATTTACAGCAGTTCCTCATTTTATGGGCAGTGAGTGTGGGGGAAGGTTTTGGTCACAGTGTGGGGACTGAAATCTGTAGAACTAAAGCAGCTTAGACCTGCCGGGAAGCTTCCAGTTAGGTTCAGGATTGTTTTTCAAATGTTAGTAGTAGTAGCTTCATGATCAGACTGAGGAACATTGTGTATCTGTTGACTCATTGCTCCTCTGTCAACTCTTCCATGCTTCTGTCAGAACTTATTTGTTGTTTGCACAAACTAAATTTAACTTAAGTTTATTAATTTGTTAATAAGTGTTTGAAAATAAGATTTGAATGTAGTATATTTTTCTTGTTTCTATGTCAGGTGCATTTTTTTCCAGTAAGAAAAAGCTGCATTTTTCATGTTTTTAGCCTAACAACAAAATTTGCTCTTGTTCTATGGGCAAAACTTGTTTGAAGACAGTTAAGTATGCTTAAACAAAGATAAATACGACTTATGTTAAGCAATTATTTTCTTGTTATCCAGTTTAAGATCATTTTTACAGTGTATCTTTCAGTCCTGATTGAATTCCGCTTTGGTCTTGGTTTAGATTTGGTTTAATGTTGGGATAACGCTGACTTGGACACTTTGTAGAGAAACCTCGTGTCAAAAATGGCGACGCATCCACGTGTTCTCCTGGAATGTGTAAAATCCCACGCCATGACAAATTGCGTGTCACGACGACGCCCTCTGCCTGTTTTGGCGTGCAATTACACGCTCGTTTTCTCTGGCGTGGTCTGGACACTAGTGGTTGACGACAAACACGAGGTTTTTTAAGGGATTAACGGCTAAATTTAAGTCTGAAGTTACAACAATGGGTAAGTTTAGCTCTTTGGCTTGGAGTTGGTTAAGGTTAGGATTAGGATTGTGTTAGTTTTAATGAATAATAACCTCTTAACATTCACCATTGAAATAAACTGGGACAGAAACGTCAAATACACACGCATAAAATAGAAGCAGCGTTCATATGACACACTGTTTACTATAGCGTGGTATTGACACACTTATCCATGAGAACAGGCTGGACGCATTGTGCAGCGGTTCGGCCCACAAGCGATGGTCCTCGATAAAATCTGGCCCTCTGGAAAATGACGTTGAATAGCCCTGGTCTAGTGTGACCAGATGAAAACCAACCAAAAGAGAGACACAAACAAAATGTGTTTAGGACAGACATTTTTCTGAAATAAAGAAATGAACTCCTAAATGGAAAGCTCAGCTCTGCCATTGCTTCTCCGGTCTCGTTTTGTCAGAGCAGAGGTGGACACATTAAAGATTAGAACTGGGAGATCCACTACTGGTCACTTTTAAACACTTTGTACAGGCCAGTTTAACAGAAAGCTTACAAACCCAAACCACGTATATAAAACTAAATGTAGCTTGAGTCGAAATGTAGTTGAGCTGAAGCTCGGCTTGGGATTCTGTGTGAGCTGAGAGCAAATCTCCTTTAATGATAGACAAGTGTGTCAAAGTGATTGAGAAAAACTGTAAAATGACAAGTAATAATGTGAATATATCTTTTCAGCAACAGTAAATCTCACACAGAGTTATGTAGGCGTCTGATTGTGATGTTTGTTAAGACATGTTTGTTTGCCTACAGTGTGAGGGGGAAGTTTATGTTTGTCCTTCATAACGTCTCCCAAAACATTTACTCACAAAAAGATGGATTGTTTTCATAGGCCGTCAAAGAGTCATTCCACCAACTCTGTCAAAGAAACTGTCAGTAGTGTTGTAAAGGCACTGCACTGGGAAGGAGCAGCCGATGAACGAGCACAAGTCCACATCCATCCCAAACAAACAAACAGAGAATACACCAATGAAAATTTGCTGGCGATGCTGACGACACCAAATTACCGCTCGATTTTTTTTTTTAGGAGTGTGAAGGAAGCAAATAATCATAAGAGAGAAATGACCCAAGGAAAGAGAATTGTTCCTGATGCATGAGCCGGTTGTAGAAACAGAACAGAGAACAGAAAGATTTATTGTCATTGTCACAGAGTACGAGAAAATTACGCTTGGAGTGAGCCCCCGGGCAGCTGCACCTTTTGCGCGCCGCCACTCGCTCTTCAGAACATGAAATATAAAGCAAGTTTACAACACAAACACAAACCCGGAGGATGGAAAGGGAGTGGGGTGGGATATATAATATAATCCATGTTTAGATTGATCTGAAGCCAATTTGACTTCGATCACAGTCAATCAATGAGTTCTAGAATCCCAGTGTCGGGTCCACACATCCGGTTCATGAGTGACACGACAAACCGTCCAACATACTGTAATCACTCCTGTGACAGAAACACTCCAGCGCCAGGTGTTAAAAAGCGTCCGTGTGTCTCCATATCAGGACTGAACCAGATGTAAACCAGTCTTTTCTGTGACACTCTCTGGTCTAATCCTTCAGTCGGTCATTCACGCTGCTCTTTTAAATCCACAAACAGCTTCTGGGTTGATTTGCATCCGTCTTGTAAAATTTACAGATAGAGTAAAACAGCCCAGAGTCAATGCAGGTGTTACTCTATCCAAGATCCAAATCAATAATCAGTATCAGTATCCTACCCAGACACAGTCACAGATACACATGACTTGATGTTGATGGACACAGGTTTTAAACTGTCCGTGTGTCTCCATAAGCAGTCTGAAAAGGTAGGCTCCCCAATCGCCTCTTTCGATAAAAAAAGTTGCCAATCGCACTGAAACAGAATTTATGTTCATTTTTGGGAGAGCAGCAGGCAGATAGTGTCCAAGAAAAAAAACAACAAAAAAAACTAAACAGGATAGCAAAGCAAGAAAAAGCTAGAGATAGACGGGAAAAGTCAGAAAGACGCCTGCACTGTACAGAAGCAGGAAGTGGAATGGGTCTCGTCACAGGAGGTGGGGACTTTTTAAGTTTAACCAATCCCTGCTTTGTGGTTGTTTTGTCGTCCAGGAAGTAGAGTATAAACCTGTGTAAACCTGCAAACTAAAAGGCACATTATCATGTTCTAGTTCATATTTGACAGAAGGTCAAAGGAGGAGAACATTTACAGTCTGTGTCTCAGCTCTGGTTGGTTCTGGAAAACACACCACTCCTGCTCACTGATTGGACGATTGTACTTCCTGCTTTTTGGGAATCGTCTGCAGTCCTGCGATACCTGACCCAGAAATGAAATTGAGTGGAGGCACCAGGTGGCACCAGCCCGGATAGGTTCTTGGTACTTGGTTCTTGGTACTTTCATGTGTGAAAACAATTGGGCCATATTTTGTCCCTGAACTATGTCTTAGTGTTGCATGAAGAGATGTTTTTGTGAGTTGACCAGAGGCACGTGGCACAAATGGCCTGTTTGATCTGATCCCAATTCTTTTTCGTTTGCTATCAATTTTAGTTTTGTTATTTATTTAGTCAACAGTTATTCAACTAGTTCAATACCAATATTTGTCAAAAATGATAAAACAATCCGATGTGTGTGAACATGAGACTTAGCTGAGAAAAGCTCAGGAAACTCAAAAGCTGCTGAATGTGTTCTAATCCTTTTCATCAAATCAAATCAAATCAATTTATTTTTGTATAGCCCAAAATCACAACAACATTCGTCTCTGAGGACTTCCCAAGATTATTAATTTTAGCAAATATGAATAATAGGAAATCAAAATAAAACAATACATATTCAATGAAACATTTGATCAAGCATGTCAAAGCAGATTATTAATAGAGCAGTTGTCCTTAGACCCTCCTTCTGTCCTTAGACCCTCCTTCTGTCCTTAGACCCTCCTTCTGTCCTTAGACCCTCCTTCTGTCCTTAGACCCTCCTTCTGTCCTTAGACCCTCCTTCTGTCCTTAGACCCTCCTTCTCGGCAAGAAAAAACTCAAAAAAACCCTAAGGGAAAAAGAGAAACCTGGAGGAGAACCACAGTGAAGAAGAGATCCACTCCCATGGACGGACAGGCTGTAGATGTAACTAAAGCTACGGTCACAATGACCCGTACGACCTGCTACGACCTCTCTGCGAACGATTTTTTTCTCATTTCTTACGTCATTCTTGAGGCGTTGTTACGAAAAAACAGCGCTCGCAGCCCGTTCGTATAAGTTCGTAGACAGCTCTATGGTCTTGTTAAAGATTTTCTACGACCAGTCTACGAACGCAGAGACTAAGCCTGTGTAATATGCCTGAGCGGGAGAGTCAAAGTGGAGAGAGACGCGCTCTGGAGACTGCGCATCTCTTGAGGCGCAGTTTAGCCTGTACAGGGATCTGTATGAAAGCCCACGGGCCTGGAGCACGCGACGGAAACGCAGCTTTAAACACGGAAAGGAACGGACAAGGAGCGCACGGGGAGGACAGGACAAGGAGCGCACGGAGGGGACCGGACAAGGCGCACGGAGAAAGGACGGAGCGCGCAGGGCGCCCGGACTCAGAGCGCGGGAACCAGACCCGGAGCGTGAAGGGATGAGATCGCTTGAAACACGGCCGGACCGGACCAGGAGCGCACAGAGAGGAGCGGACCCGGAGCGTGAAGGGATGAGATCGCTTGAAACACGGCCGGACCGGACCAGGAGCCCACGGAGAGGAACGGACCCGGAGCGTGCAGGAATATCGCTTGAAACACAGCCAGACCGGACCAGGAGCGCGTGGGGAAAACGCAAATCGCCTGGAGATGGACACAACCACGGGGAGAACAGCTGTAACAGACGTAGACATTTGGACAACTTCTGCTAGCTGATGGTTTGGGAAGTGCTTCAAACTTTTTTTATATGAACACAATGATGTCAGTGGATTAGTCTTCAGCATCTGTCTTCGCTTTGGAAGTTTTGGCGTCTCCTCTGCAATACGCAGGTAAGAAACAAAGCGGTTTTGATGTTTTTACGGAGGTTTGACTTTGTGAGTTTGTTGTGTTTCGAGAGAGAGAGAGACAAACAATCAGAACAGATTTCAGACAAAGCCTACAGAACATATTTGTGTTTTGCTGGTGTGCAATTAGGTTATTGCTATTCCGGTACGGTTTACGAAAGGTTTAATAGCTAAAAACGCCTTGATAAAGGCTTGAGTTGGACGCAGGGACATCGCGCAGCTCCCGTGCGATACACAATATATGTAGGATTACCGTAAAGACGCATTAAGCAAGCTTTAGGGCACACGCAAGGATGCCGTACGGCTTCATTTCCCCAAGAATGTCGTGAGTTGTTGGTGAGAGCAGAAAGTCTGCCGTAAGAAGACTGTAGGAAAACAGTTTCCACTCCACGAGCCACGTACGAACCCCAGATTTCGTACGACCTGTAAGATTCGTACGACCATTTTATTCGTACGGGTCATTGTGACCGTAGCTTAAGGCAAAGTTATAGAGTTTATGTTTGTGGAGCCAGAGTCCATAAGCAGAGGGAAACGACTCGTCTAGCAGGACGAGTCGTTGAATGAGACAAGTGCTGTAGTCAGGCTCCGGGGCTCGTCAGGCCTCGTGTGACGTGTGCAGAGGTTTTCTGGTCTCTGGTTGTGCACGGTGTGCTCTTCATGGTCCAGGTAAGGCACAGCGAGGGGCTCTGGTCTGGACTGTTCCAGAACAGTTCAGTGTGCTCTTCCTCGTGTCCACACACACTGTTCACCGCCCTAAAGCCGTCAGACAGATCTTTAACCCCCTATGACTGAGAGATGTGTCTGAGTGTTTCTGATTCACACTGTGATGTCACTGGGTGAAACCTGAGGCTGAGCTGCAGGAGTTCTGCTCCACGTTTATTTGTAACAGACTTTTTTGTCAAGTTTAAAATGAAATATCTAATATTGATTCAGTCTGGTCTCATTTAATGAATGAATATATGAATGTTTGTACTTTATACAAGCTGAAACTAGAATTGTTACTCTTTGGTCAATAGGGGGCAGTATTTTGGCAGAATACATTTCCAATGAAAAATGTTATTCTAACATGTTAATTTTTGAAGTAAGTCAGTAAAACTTTTAGCCAATGTGTAATGGAAACACCTCTAGTGCTTTGTATGTGTGATCAGAGCACAACCCCCTGCTCCGGTGTGTGTGTGTGTGTGTGAGTGTGTGTGTTATCAGTCCCATCAGCTCTGCACAGCCCGGAGCCTGCAGCCTCCAGCGCCATGTTTACCGTTGTACAGGCCGATTACAGCAGCTTAGAGCTGGACACACATCTGCAGCACCACCTCCACCAGCAGCACACGGAGCCAGGGTTTGATGTAGGATTACTGTCCCCTCCAAACCGAGAGAAAATCCAGGGTTCAAAACACTGCAATAATACGCCCACACTCTGCTTTTGTTCCTCTGACAGGACATTATCTTCTCCTCCACAGCCTGAGAGAGAGAGAACGCCTCCTGTCAGCAGAGTCAGAAGCAGGCGCTGGGTTCAAGAGCATTTTACCATCACAGAAGAACACACGTTATGTTGGTATAGTTACTATAGTAATACTTGTTTTAAATATAAATGATAGATTTGCAGTAAGAACACATTGGTGAAGAAAAGTCTCAAAATCTGAACATATTCCACTTTCAACAAAATGAGTGTGTTCTGGTGTATTTTGATGTCACAGGTAAAATATATTTAAAAATGTTTGTAGCTTTAAAGGCTGCATCCTTTTTTCAGGGACATGAGCCAATGGTCAGTCAGTTTGTTCAGTGGTGTGAAGAGTCCAGTCTGCAGCTGAACACTTCCTCCACCTCAGGAGGATAAAGGTCACAACCATCTTTGGCCAAAAAGTGGAGCTAATGCAGAGCGGAGAAGAGAGAAGTCTGAAGTAGTGTTTAAACAAGAACATCACCATCCTGTGTGCCTCTGTTACGTTTTAATACTGACATTATGATGCTCTCTCTTTTTGACAGTTCTTTTATCAAATCAGTCTGATCGTTTTCCCCAGTGGCCTGGTTTGGTCCTTCGTCGCTGAAAGGCAGAAATAAAGTCAGTCAGATGATGAAATGGTCCAGTAGGCTGAGGGGCAGTTTTCATGAACCTGTGATGTTTCCATGTCAGATTGGCTTCTCTTTTACACAACAACGAGCTACATGTTCATTGAATCGGCGTTCCTCTGGAGACGATCCAAGAGGTAGTTTCACTGAGGACGTTCAGTGGATGCACCGCAGTGTAAACAGGAACACACAGTTGTCAATGAAGAAAGTCCAAAACTATGACTTTTGATAGAAACTTGCTTCCTTTTCTAGTAAACTGGATCCTGCAGAAATCTATAGGATCTGTTGTCTACACATTCAGACACATGTGACCAGCAGATCTCACTGATGATTTAGAACACAAGACTAACTTCTCTGTTCTCCAGAAAGAGAAAAACATTCTGTCAGTGACAGGAGAGGAAACACAGACTCAGCTCCTGTGTCTGTTCTTCTCTTCAGACACTCGTCATCACTGTTGTCAGTACTGTTATCTCTGGAGTGTACGGACCTTTCTAGACTATTCTAAGGCTGATTTATTCCCAAAAATGTTTGTCAAAGCATAAAAACAAACAAGGGTTTGAATATTTACAAAAGAACAGAAGTTCTAGACATTGATATATTTTTTTTACTTTGTGTTCAAGTGCATGTTCCACTGGAGTGGACAAGTCTGTAACTTCATGAGAAAAATAATATTTTTTAGAAAAAAAAATCAAATGAACTTTTTTTTCATGTCCTGAGAAGAAGAAAAACACTTGTTGTCATAATTCATGCATCAGAGGGTTAATGCAGTTTTTTAGGTCCAGTCTGGTCTAATGTGGGTTTCTATTTTATTGTTAAAAGGGAAACAAGCAACTAAGAATTTCATTTCATTACATAGTCATGTTTTTTCTTTTTTTTTTTTTTTTTTTACTTTATGACAAGATCTACTTCCTCCATTTCTTTGGAACATTGTAATTTCAAAGAGCATTTGTTCTACTTTCACCTGGAGATCAGCCTCTTTATGAGCAAGGTTTACACTTGTATTTAAATAGAAGCTCGTGTATTCAAATCCTATGTCTACAATTGCATCAGTGTTTCGTCCAAACTCTCAGATAGATCTAGTTTACTCACTGAAAAGAGATCATTTATTTATATTTTGTCTCCCGTACTTCTTTTAAACCTTTTCCTCGATGAGAAACGATCCTTCTCACTCAACACACGTTCTTCAGTGTGCTGCAGTGAGAGCGCGCGTCCTGCAGAGGTCACTGTTTGCTCAGCTCTGGGACAGCCTTGTGCCCTTCGGTGCAGTGACATGTTTCACCTGCAGATGGCGCCCTCGCTCCACCGCGCCGCTGGAACAAAAGACACAGACAGAGGAACGCGAGCGCGAGGAGGAGGCATGATCGTTGCTTGTACACTGTAAACCCGGATAATGTTTTAGCTTATATTTTTTTGTTGTGATTGCCATTATTGTTTTGCTTTGCATCATTACTAAACAAGATACACAGTTTGAACTAGTTTTCACCTCAATTAGTAATGTTGAATAACCATTAGTAAAGACAACTAAACATGATATGTTTCAGTCAGACAACTAAACATGATATGTTTCAGTCAGAGGGAGGAGCTTCTGAAGGAGGAGCTTCCTGTTTTCAAATTCAAACTGTAACAGTTCTACTCAGTCTACTCTGCTGCTCAGACAGAGAAAGCTGCAGCTGGTGAGTTTTTCTCTTCATTTTGCACTTATTTAACAGTTAAGACTTGAATTTATTTCTTTGTAATGCTTATGTTCAATACTGTGTGCAAGATTATCTACTTTGAATGTCAGATAGATACAATCTCCTCTTGGGTTTAGTCCAGACATGTCCAAATGACCCTCAGACTTCCTGCTAGATTAGACAAAATTACAAAAAATATAGTTTTTAATGTCAAATAGACAGTACAGTTCAGGTAAAACATGTTTTTATTCTTATCATTTGGTCATTATCCTGCTGACATGTTCACACTTACAACTTAAAAACGAGTTTAGCTGAAAAAACGTAGCAAACTAAGCTTGTGCATTTTGAATTAAATGTGTTAAATGTTCTGTTGTCCAGGGGCTTTCTGCAGTGCACAAGATGAAGACCCAGTGAAACTACAGCATCAGGTAAAGGTTTTCTCTCTGGTCATGACTCAGACATGTTTATTTAAATCATATATTCATATTTTGTTGTATGTTTTTAGGTGTCTGTTCATAAACATGTGAGTCACTGGACTGTCACCACAGACAAAGGTGTGTCTGCTCACTATGATCATCAAAGTGTTTGATCAACTTATATAAAAAGGTTTGTTAAAAAAACTTGACAGTTGAATTTGTATTTCTCTTTACAGGTTTAAGAGATTCAAGAATGTCATGACTCAAAGTCTCCCTGGTCACTAATGATGCATCATAGTAAGTATTTATTCAGATTTCACCTCATAAACAATGCTCTGATTAGACTATTTTTGAAAAGTAATTTGTGTTTTTCTGTGTTTTCTCTTTTTTTTTCAGGATACACTTTGTCACACGAGCCCCTCCTGTATGGCTGCCTGCATGTCACTGGGCAGGATCAAATACAGTATACTGTATGTTGAAGAAAGAGACAAACAAGAATCAAAGAAAGTTGTCAAGACTTAATGTAAAAAAAAAAAACTGACTCATTTCTCTTTCTAAATGTTTTGTAAAAAAAAAATAAATGTGCCAAAAAGAAATCATTGTCTAATTTTTACAGTTTAAAAAGTAGAAATTCAATTAATTTAAAAATATAAACCATAAAGCCAATATAAGCATTAGTCGTTATAACAAGATTTGTTTAATTGTTTGTACTTAAGATAATCAGTAGAGATGACATAAAAGGGGTTTGGAGATAAGTTAAATGAACTAATGAGTAAAAGCAGAGACTAATATTTATTTAGGTCAGCTGAACTAATGCTGTTTAGTTTATGATATTTACAAAACTAATCTTGTTTCGTGGAACCGGTTTCCTTAACAAACTTTAGTAATCACAACTTTTCGGGTTTACAGTGTAGAGCACTTCCAGTTTTTTTAATCGCTTTGGCACATTTTTATCACTCATTTGTCTAAACATTTAGAATGATTGCACATGTACACTTTCTGTGCAAAACTCCTGACACTTTTGTGAAAATAACACTTTGTGGTTAAAATGATAAACTCATCTCTAAACTGAACTTTATGTGTAAAATATTTCACTGTCATGTAAAAACTACACTTTGTTGTTTGAACATGAAACAAAAGCAACACATGGATTCACTTTTACATTTACCAGTTAAACACTGTTTCAACATGATATCAATTTATTTTTCTGAATATTTTGAAATTAAGGAGATTGTGGAACAAAAATATTCAGAATTGTGAAACAAGAACATGGTTTACTGACAATGTAAAGTAAATACAATTCTTCAACGAGTTAAAAGTGTGTTCCTGTCGAAGTGAAGTGTCTGACACTGGGCTAAACCATCTGTCTCTGTCTCCATGTTCTATGTTCTCTTCATCCTCACACTTGTCTCTGTCTCCATGTCCTCTTCCTCACACTTGTTCTTGTCTGGTTTGATGCTCTAAAACAAAAGTAACTCTATTTGTCCTAATAGAGTTGTGTTCATGGGACAGATTTATTTGTCAGAAGAGTCTCATTACATGAGTTCATTGTTCAGGTGATTGAACCAAGAAAACATCCCTCTGGAGCAAAAGTGTGAGTTATAAAAACATAGTTTAACAGCAGTGACCGAAGAGTTAAGGAAGGCTAATTGTGTGTAAGGTTTTACAAAACACTGTGTGAGGAGTTCAGTAAAAAGAGTGAAGACAGACATGATGTTACTGTTGTAGTAAAGGTAGAATGTGTTTTACATCCTGGATGTTAAGTTTTAAAACATGTTCAATTATCTTGACTTTGGAGCCAAAGAGATTGAAAAAAATTGTATTAGTCCTTAGACCCTCCTTCTGTCCTTAGACCCTCCTTCTGTCCTTAGACCCTCCTTCTGTCCTTAGACCCTCCTTCTGTCCTTAGACCCTCCTTCTGTCCTTAGACCCTCCTTCTGTCCTTAGACCCTCCTTCTGTCCTTAGACCCTCCTTCTTGGCAGGAAAAATTCAAACAACCCTAAGGGGAAAAAAATAAACCTGGAGGAGAACCACAGTGAAGAGGAGATCCACTCCGGTGGACGGACAGGCTGTAGATGTAACTGATTTAAAATGAATCTGATTGGCCGGTTTGTTGTGGAGATAGAAGATGCCTTATTCTTTCACCATTAAGGTCAAAATTCGAGGTGTTACATCATAATAACAGATTATTGGGTAATCTTTAAAAGTAAACAATTCATTTCCCTCAGTGACAGCAGCAGCACTGACGCAGCAACCTGCTTGGCCCTACTCTACTCTACTCGACTCTACGCCCTTCTACCCAGCTTAGCCCCGCTCAGAGTGAGAGCATTTCCATTACAAGAGAGGCTGAGTGGGGCTGTTGTGAAGCTGGGCGGTACGGTTGCTAATGTCACTCCCCAAATCAGGACATGTTCTTGTCTCTTGGCTCTGCGTGTAGTAGGTGTGCGCGCGCCCAAATGCAAGCTCATAGAAAACAATGGAGCGTTTCAATCTGCATTGGCTTTAATTTTGAAGATGTAACTTTTATAATTAGACTGTTTCTAGCGATTCATAAGCGTAATATAAAACAAATATCCACCGCCGCATTGGCCAGTAGACGCAAAGTTTTTCATGTCAACACGTTCACCTACTCACCCCTTCTAGTCCTGCTCTGGTCCTGATGTTTTGCTACGGTGAGTACGAAATGTAGAAGCAGTTCAGTGCTATCGGCAGTTAGCTTAGCGGCGACTCAAGTTAGCGTACGGCATGGCGTACTGTAACAAAAACAAATCAGTGGGCAGTGGGGCTTATGTGACGCAACAGGCGACGTGTGTTTGATGTCAGGTTTAGTATCTACTCGGCTCGCTTTGGCCCTGGGGTAAAGCAGGGACTAAAAAAGTATCTGGTCAGAGGGATCAGCCCCAAATGGAAAAGCTCCGCACCAGGGCTTAAGTTACACCTAGTAGAGTAGAGTAGGGCCAAGCAGGTACTAATGGAAAAACCCTACAAGTGTCCCTATGACCCAGGAATAACCCAGGAATGACCCAGGAATGACCCAGGAATGACCCAGGAGGAAGAAGATACAAAGACCCCACTTTGAGCTCAACACCCAGAGGAAACCTTGAGTTGTACAACAGCAGTCAGTGCACGGCTGAAGTGGTGATGTTTCTGAATGCTTTTATTAGTGCATGGTCTGCGGCCCACACTGTACCACAAAGACAAGTGTATATTCATATTAATGCAGGATATCATAGTGACAGATACAAAAAGGACAATACAAAAGACTTTCAATACAGCGAATGTCAGCCGCATGTTCCAAGTTCATCACTCCACATGCTCCGTAGAAAAATAAACTCTGTACACTTTTATAAATATAAGATACAAATGTATTTTTAAAATACAAAGATAAATACAGTCACAGAGCGTACATTGTGTACCAAACCCACAAATACAAACATATTTTTTTGGATATTAGCATTCACAAAACACATTACATCAGAGAAAATGCAACTTTAACGACACTTGCAGGTCACATTGGAGTCTTTTCCCTCGAGGCCCAGTCCACTTCATGGATTCATTTAAAACGGCTTCATTCCAACATGGAGTCTGCTTTATTACCCAGAATACATCACCAGAGTTCTGCTGCATTCACCTGCCCCGCTCTAAGTTCAATTAAATTAAAAGTCCAGCCGGGGCGATGGCTCCGAGTGGTTTGGTTACGTTTTAAAGACACATTCAGATTCATTGTCTATGCTATTTAATAAAATAGATATAAACACAAGAATGAATAAATAACTTATAAATAACAATCAAAACAACCATGGCAGTAAATAAACATTATAAATAAAATTACTAAATGATTATCTAACACAATAATAATAATAATAATAACGCTGGGGAATCCGAGGGGCACATGAATGCAGCTTCAGCTCTTACAAACACTTATTAGAACGCACCATTTTATAAACATTTAATAAACATTTCATTTGTAAATAATAGTTTTAAAATAAACACATGAGGTGGACATCTGCATCTGTTCTCAGTCTTAACAGAGGAGCCTGCAGGACGTGTGGCTAGCTCTGCCTCACGTCCTGTAAGAGTTTGTTGATCTCGGCCACCAGTTCGCTGGCGTCCACCAGCTCGTGCCTGCTGTCGCTGCGTTTGCCCTGCAGGTGGCCCAGCACGGACTCAAAGTCGTCCTCCTCATAGTTCTCGGGGATCTCCTCCATGGCTGGGAGCCACTTGGCGGGAGGTCCGGGCAGGGGCACCGGGATGGGCACTACAGAGGGGGTTTGTGCGGGCTGCAGAGAGGGGCTGAGGCCCGTGAGCAGGGGCCCGCTGTGGCCCTTGGAGCTGCCGTTCTGTGGACTGTGTTTGGGTTGAGAGCCCAGCTTGGTGCTGGGTTTGAGCGTGTGATAGGCCCCGCCCATACTGGGGTTCTGGAAGTGCGTGTTGGCAGCCCAAGCCGCCACCCCTGCTGGTGCACCGAGGGGCTGGCCTTCCCCGGCAGGTGTCCCCGTCTGCGGTCCAGAGAGCCTGTCAGAGGCACCCCCGCCCCGCTCAGACTGGTGCCTCTCTGAGTCTCGTTCACCTGCACGTAGGCGTCCAAACCCTGAGGCAGCAGCCTCTGGAACACACTGCTCATCTCAGACAGCAGAGAGGACGTCCCACATACATCCTCGTCCCGGAGCGCCACAGTGCTGCCCTCGCCTCCCTCCTCGCCCTCCTCTGTGCTCAGTTCTTTGCCGAAGGTGGAGAAGCTTTGGTTTCGGGGTGCTCCATCGGTGCAGGGCACGGGGGCCGTCTCCTGGGGCAGGTCTGTGGGCTGGCGGGCCTCTTCTCCCGGGATGTACAAGTTACTCCTGTAGTCTGAGGAGGAGGAGGCGGGGGAGGCCAGGGGGGGCATCCAGCACTGGTCCGAGTGTCCCAGGACGCGACACTCCTCGGTGCACAGCCTCATGCCTGTGGAGGACAACAAGAGCTAGAGTTAGTGACTAATCATCAAAAAGAATGAACACCCAGGCAGAAGAAGTCTGCACTAAAACCTCTCATTTCTTTCTCTTTCAAGTCACTCTTTTCAATATTACATCTTCAAATAGAAACTCTCTGAAGAATAAATTAGTCAAATCAAATATGCCATCTTAAAGCGTTCATTAGAGCGGCTGCACTTGGCCGTGTGGTGGGACTTCATTATGAGCTCATTAACATGAAAGCAGCATTTATAATACATGTGAGAGCAGATGAAGCGCAGCACCATAAAAGCTGAAAAATAAAAGATTTAAGGCTCCAGATTTGCGCTGAAATGGGCTGTGTCAACACCCCGCTGCAGCCTGATCTCGATCGCGCTCTAATCCCCAGAGTCTCGCGTGTGAAGTCGGAATCCAACCTGACAGGACTGTGACATCATCAAAGGCCTCCTCCAGGGCCGCAGGAGGGACCAAACTTTCCTGGTTTGATGTGCAGTGAGGAGAAGCTCGCGTCGGCAGGTTTCTCCTTCATTATGCAGAGAAATGGGTCATGTTCTCAAATACTGGGCTGTAGTGGCTAATGTGTCCCAAGCTTCTGTCTGCAGAGTCCGGGACACGAGGACCTGAGCAGACTCTGAGACACGAGGACCTGAGCAGACTGACTCTGGGACACGAGGACCTGAGCAGACTCTGGGACACGAGGACCTGAGCAGACTCTGAGACACGAGGACCTGAGCAGACTCTGAGACACGAGGACCTGAGCAGACTCTGGGACACGAGGACCTGAGCAGACTCTGAGACACGAGGACCTGAGCAGACTCTGACACACGAGGACCTGAGCAGACTGACTCTGAGACACGAGGACCTGAGCAGACTCTGGGACACGAGGACCTGAGCAGACTCTGAGACACGAGGACCTGAGCAGACTCTGGGACACGAGAACCTGAGCAGACTCTGAGACACGAGGACCTGAGCAGACTCTGGGACACGAGGACCTGAGCAGACTCTGAGACACGAGGACCTGAGCAGACTCCGGGACACGAGGACCTGAGCAGAAGAACATGTCTGCAGATCCCTGATTTAGTGCAACAAAGACGTCTCAATTATAAAAACATGCTTTGATTCAAGTGTATTTTTGGTCAAAAAGTTACACAGTGCATCTTTAAAGACAAGTTTGCACTTTTTTTATTTTTATTTTTACATAATGTCAGAATATGATACTCAAGACAGCCTGAAAATGGTTGGCATAGACATTTTTATCAATATCACCCAGCCCTCGTAAGAACAGGGCCCTGTTTGGCACACCGGGGCCCCTGTTTGGCACACCAGGGCCCTGTTTGGCACACCAGGGCCCTGTTTGGCACAGCAGGGCCCTGTTTGGCACATAATGACGGGCTGTGGCTAAACGGCGGTGGGAGGCAGAGGCAGGAGAAAAGGTGAGCACGAGATGTAATTACGCTCTCCAGGCTTTAATCAACCGCGCAATCTGGAGTCCCGTCGCCCCGGCAACAGCTCGTCACACGGCAATTAACGGGTTCCTTTTCATCGGAGCGGCGCCGGGCGGGCTGGAGTTTGGGAGAGTGACAGCTAAAAGGTAGAGAGCGCAAAGTGCCTAACGAGAACGCAGACGATGTAATTGGAAGGTTCTCCGGCGACGGAAGAGCCGGACACCTGCGCGGCCCCGGCAAGAGCCTCCAACAGCCAATCCCTGAGCAGCACGAGAACCGGCACACACATCAGTCTGCCCGGAGACAAGTGTGTGTGTGTGTGTGGCCCTCACCAGAGCGGCAAAACACATCCACCATTTTGACTGTCTGTCTTTGTCAGGACGAGGGCTGTATTGATTTGCCGCTCGATAAATGAGAGATGGAACCGTTTTGGAGCTCAATGTGCACTGAAGGGAAAGACTGTACAAACCATCCTCTTTTGTTTTTGTCTTCTGTCTAAAACAGGTTTGCTTTTTAGAATGGGATGATGTCATGAGTCCAGATGTTTTTTTTTTCTTATAATAACATTGCATTTGAAGTAGCTCATCTCAAACATTCATTCACTTCTGTAGAGAAGAGATTCTATTTAAAGGTGACATATTGTGTTTTTTAATCTAATCAGGAAAAAAAAAAACATTATTATATGTAGATCAGTAATTTACATTTAGTTTTTCTGTAAAACACAGAATTGATATAAAACTGCTTAGAAATAGAAAGAGGTCCATTTACTTCCAGGGCAAAGCTGCAGAACTCAGAAGATTTGATTGTTACAAGAAACAGCTTTTAAAATAGTAATTTCTATTGTTGTAAAGTGGCTTTGTGACTGTTTTGAACCACACATGCTTTACTATGAATCTGAATCTTTTGAATAATCAGACAGACATATGGGCGGGGATAGGTGGTAGGTGAGGACAGGGCTTTTCTGAGCGCCAGACTAGAAGATTACTCAAACATTCTGAATAAAGCTTCCAGTAAACTAGTGATGAGAGAAGCAGTTAGAACAAGGCTAAAAACACAGCTGGTCTAAAGCGTGTCTGAAGCTGTCATGTCCAAACTATGGCCCAGGACCATTTTTGAAAAGTCTATGATAAATGAAACACTGACATTGAATTCAATGGAGCTGAATGCTGATTGGCTGAGCCTCTCCAGTTTCACTTTGTTGTTTGTAAAAAGAAGTTTCTAAAGGCCCAGGCACACAGCAAGCGACAAAAATGACATGCGTGAACAAGTGAAACCACAGCTGTGCGTTGACGCATGAGTGGCCACACCGCCAAACGCAGCAGAATACGTGTGCGTGCCCTGTGCGCAACTGTGCTGCGTCATCGCGAGCCACGAGTCTGTGTTTTTCAATGGGAAAGCTGTTCAAGTTTGTCTGTCTGTGTTTCTGCTCTTGTATCTGGTCTACAATCACATGAACAGGTTTATATTTCCCCTCTGGACCGACTGATCACGGCAAACGCGAGGTTTTCAATAGTAAATATGAAAACTCAAGCAGGCAGCTCTATTGAAGCAGGGCTCCGTCACACAGTCCAGGTCTGTCCCAGGTCTGTCCCAGGTCTGTCCCAGGACGTGTGGTGCTGATGACAAGTACACACATACAACTGTAGAAGCCTGATTTCTCTGTATTCTCTGTATTCTACGCTT
Organism: Mugilogobius chulae; assembly: GCA_038363315.1. Lineage (NCBI taxonomy): Eukaryota > Metazoa > Chordata > Actinopteri > Gobiiformes > Gobiidae > Mugilogobius > Mugilogobius chulae. The sequence goes on along the minus strand of CM076400.1, from coordinate 16,292,610 downwards.
CTACGAAGCTACGCCAGCGTCAAGTGACAATAGTATGGATTCTTTCGCTCCCAATTCTCGCGCGCACAACGCTCGCACGACGTGACACTCGCTAGGCGCGACAAGCGCTGGTGGTGTGGCCGATTTCATGGACTTAGCATGTTTTCTAAACGATACGCGTACATCGTTGGGCTATTTTCAACGCGCGTAGGGCTTGCGTAGTGCAAAAATCGCTTGCAGTTTGTCCCATGTGGAAGGATTTATAGGAGGAAGTTGTCCTGTTTGCAGTGTGAAAACCATGTCCCCACATTTAAAATAACAAACATTAAGATTTGATCAAACCTAAATTGAATGTGTAATGTCGTATTTAAAGTGTTTTGCAACATTCTGAATGATTCAGTCCATTGCTATGTGGCCATCTGTCTCATAACTTTTTACATTGGTGTTTGTGTTTTCCACTAAAGTCAATGATAAAGGAACACTTAGTGAAAACATGAGACCCACCGTCTGCTTTATGACATCAGTACTTTTCTAGACGTGTGAATGAAGCAGAATACAAATACAACAAAGGTTTGTTTTCTTTTTTGTAGAATGACCAATATATCGCTATCAATATTGGTATCGGCCTAAATTTACAATAATTTGGCGATATCTGTGTCGGCTAATACAGTGTGGCCCTCAGACTTGATTGTGTTGGCCCTCAGATCTGAAGAATTGTCCCAAACAACAAGAAGTAAAGCATTTTAAAGTTAAATAGAAAAATAAATAAATAAAAAAACTAGAGTCTTATAACATATTGTGGTTTTCAGCTTGAATAAAAGTCACTGGGCTCAAATGTTTTACATTCACTGTATGGACACTTTATTATGAGCCAAACTGGCCTCCATTTAGTCTGTGTTTCAACATTTGGTTTGGACACGCCTGGGTTTTATCAAAACATGTAGCCGTTTGTCTCTTTAGCAGTCGACCAAAGACTCTATTCTTTGTGTGGCTGGTGTCGGTCCCACTTTGTTGGGCCACAAATATATTGTTCATATAAATACATTTTGAGGTTATTTTTTTACCAACTGTGAGTTAAAATTAAGTTTGGTATTTTAAGAGCAAATATCAATTTGAACTCTTGATGTATTTACACTCGTGGTCATTGTGACTCGTGCTTTGATGAGTGACAGGAGCCATGGTTGCCGTGGGTTACCTGCATGTGGTCTGTGCGGTCCGTCGTGTCCGTAGGCCTCGGTGAAACCCTCCCCGAGCAGCCTCTCCATGGGCGACTCCCGACCCGGCTCATAGTCGCTGTCTCCGGCCTCGCTGTCCCCACGGCCGCTGTCCTTCAGGCTGAACTTATCCATCTCATTCAGGGCGTATCTGCAGGAACACACACACACATGAAAAAAAAAACACTCACACACACGTCTTATCAGAGCACAGCAGCAGACACGCCACAGCGGCAGGGTTTTACATATGATTATGCAAATGAGAAAAGGAGAAACTCTCAGACACATGTTTACTCGGCTGGGATTTTCAGACTGTGATTGGGCTCCAGTGCTGCTTTAGATCTGGGTCTTGTCCTGGTTTAGACCTGGTTCACATCTGGCTTAGACATGAATTAGGTCTGGTTTAGTCTTGTCCTCGGTTGGGCTGGATTTAACCTTAACCCAGTGGCCTTTTCTTGTAAAAGTCAAATTGTTATTCCTTTGTCAAAAACACAGGATTAATGCTTGAATGTCAGGTCCAGAGGGATGGTGATTAGAGCTGCAAGTAAGTTTGGCAAAATGGTTTGGGTATCGGTTAAGATGAAAAATACGACCAGCTTACCAACAGAAATAAACTCATCACCATGGCAACTAGCTCACTGTCCCTCTAGACCTGACTTTGTAGAACTCACTCAAATATGAAAGTCCAATAACTGACCTGGTTTTGACTTGAGATTAGCAGATCTAGTTTAGTCTCATAAGACTCCAGGATTTGACCTGGTTTAAACTTGAGTTAGTCCTGGTTTAGTCTCATAAGACTTCAAGATTCGACCTGGTTTAAACTTGAGTTAGTCCTGGTTTAGTCTCATAAGACTCCAGGATTTGACCTGGTTTAGTTAGTCCTGGTTTAGTCTTGTGAAAGTCCTGATGTAACCCTGGTTTAGATTTTAGAGGTGCAGACCTGGTTGAGACCTGGTTTAGTCTTTTGGAAGCTCACGATTTGACCTGGTTTAACCTTGAACTATAGTCCTGGCTTAGTCTTGTGAAAGTCCTAGTTTAACCCTGGTTTAGATTTGGGATTAGGACTTACTTCTAGAAGCTCTGGTTGAACGCTATAGTAGCCCTGGTTGAGTCCGGTGGAAGCACTTGTTTAGCCCTTGCTTAAGCCGGCTGCAGACTACAGGAGTTTTGGATCTTTCTGCGATTTTTTGGCGTGCCAAAGAAAAGAAGACGCCACAGACATCAGGACAATTACAACGATTATTTGTCTCACAGTCACATCATCGTCGCAGATGAACAGAGACGACATAGACTTGTGGAGTAGAGTGAGTTTTAACAAACTCCGTGTTGGCCATGTTCTATATAATAAAGTCGGTGCTTCTCACATCATTTAAGGAGCAGATGTGTTGGAGATGATGTGTAATGATCATAAAAAAGAATTCTGCACTTGGATTGTGCACAAAGCGTTACATTTGTTTACAGATGATGAGGCGATGTTTTTTTCTTTATTTTATGTGCACATGCAGCATGTGAACCTCACCATGATGCATCCTGACAAATAGTCACAGTGACGCACAAACATAAGGAGAGAAACGACAAAAAATCTCTTAGAACTCGTAGAGAGGCACATCGGGCTTAAAATCGGGCTGAAACTCCTGTAGTCTGCAGCCAGCTTTAGTCTTACGCGAGTCCAAGATTTGATTTGGTTTAACCTTGATCTGGTCCTGGGTTAGTCTTGTGAAAGTCCTGAGTTAACTCTGGTTTAGATTTAAGATTCTCAGACCTGCTTTAGACCTGGTTTAGACCCTCGGTGGTAGTCCTGGTTGAATCCTGTGGAAGCTGTGGTTCAGACCGTGTTTTAAACCCAAAAATATGTTCACATTTTCCAAACTTTTTACTACAATTCCAATGATCTTTTCTGGGTATTTAATGTGTGATGATGCACATTCACCACATCACTTCTGTTGTTGTAAGCATCATGGCTCCTTGTTGTTTGCACACTGGAGTGTCTCGCTCTGCTCACAGCGGTGTAAAGACGAAGTGTAAGGACTGTTGATTTAAATGTTTAAGAAAGCAAAACCAGGTAAAGCACATTGAATTCATGAACTTATAGCCATGTTGACATGTGACTAGTGTCATTTTGAAGTATTTACCTTTTTGTCTGATTTCTAAAACCTCTTGACAAGCTTTGGTACATTGTTTTATTTGATTGATTAGTTAGTTTGGTTAACACTTTGGTTCCGTCTGTTTGAAATGTGCTGTGTACTTGTACTTCCGTGTGCGCTCTTACCTGTAGCTGCGCGTGTACTTGTTGCCACGGAAACTCGGCCGGGGCTGGTACTGGCCCTGATGGAGCATGGACAGAAGCTGTGAGACTTGCTACAGTCCAGAAACAGACACACGAACACAGGGACACAAAGAAAATAAAGGGAAAAAATAATGAGGAGGGGATGAATGGAGCGACACACTGCACAGGACAATGGAGGGGGGGTGATCATGTGACACGGCTAAAACATACACGCACACACACAAGAGCTGCTGCTTTTGATTTTTGGGAACACTGGAGCTAAAATGGAGTTTTTCAAAATGGCTTCCTGAAAAATGTGAATGTGAGGAGTGTTTATGGGTTTCAGCTTGAGTTCGAGTAATAATACTGACAAACTAACAACAGTCAGACCTAACACAAATGTGTTCAAACATGCTTCCACGTTCTGAGTTCCTTTGTCATACAAACATTAAACGTCAGAACTATATATACAGTATGTATATATAAAATGATGAAATCAATTAGTGACTACACATATTTGCTTTCTGTGCTACAACAAACATCTGGATTAAATATGTATGACTTGTATTTTTTTTTTTTTTTTTTTTTTTTTTTTTGCAGCATCGATCATTTTCCTAAAATTTAAATACTTGAACAGTTACAAAATTCTACTAAAAAAACAGCTTAAAGTGAAACGAGCGTGGACCACCTGAGCTCAGCCAATCAGAGTGTTTACAGTACGCTTGTTGGTTTACGCCTAAACAGTGGTTACTAAGCTTTAATAAACTCTTTCATCCATTAAGCTGCCATTTGCTCATGAAGATTGAAATCATTGTTATGCTTTATTGAGGGCCTCTTAAGGCTAATTAATGTGTCATTATTATAAAGTGATAAGATAAGATAAGATTTCTTTTTCATATCACTGATCATAGGCTTGTGTCTGTTCTGTTCTACTTTCCACACTGAACACTTCGGTCTCACCTCCACTGGTGGCGTCGCGTGGGCCAGCTCCAGGGCAAAGTTCTCCGGCACGTGATTGGACGAGATGGTGACCAGGCTGTTGAGCGACTGCCTGCTGTGGTGACTCTGCCGGCTCCCCAGGGTCCCGCCGCGGTCAGGTGTGGGCGAGGCCGAGGGGGAGTGTGGGTGCGCTCTGACCGGAAGCGTACCGTTCACCGTGGGCACCAGAGTGATGTCCGTCTTGTGGATTTGTCTGGAAGGTTTCTTGGGGTGGTTCTGGTAGCTGCTTTCGGCCATTCGACAGTTGTAGTTGTGTCTGGGGTCTTTCTTCTCGCGGCTGCATCTGGCTGTGGCGAACATGACCATAACCACCAGCAGAAGAGCGCACACGGCCCCCAGAGAGATGATGACGATGAGGGACAGGTCCAGAGACGCCTGTCCTGAGCCGGAGGGGTAGAGCGGGGACAGGACCTCCATGGTCTCCTGCAGTCCCAGCCTTAGCAAAGCTCCAGTGGTCAGCCTGGAGATAATGAAGGACAATGGATTCAGTCTGTGCCTCTCAAACTTTTCACACCAAATCATCAAAATTCAGACTATATCAGAGCTAAAATCAGAGCTGTTTTAGTCTGGTCCCAGCACGTTTTTGAGGAAGGGTTCAAATGTATAAAGACCAAGTACAAACAAGAAGTGACACAATGGTATGAGAATAAAGTCAAAACTTTAAATGTTTGTAAAAAGTAATAATTTAATGAAAATAAAGAATCAAAAGTTGCACATTTTCTGGATTCAAGTTGTAATTTTCTTCATGGCAATGACATTTGCAGGGCAATGTCATAAAGATCAAAACGATGAAGCTTAACATCTCTTCCATTCTTTTTTTTTTTTGACTCATCTGAGTAAAACTTACCAAATGGATTTGTAAAACTTTGACGTTTTTCTCCTTTTTTTTTTTACTTTATTTGGGCGATATGACAAAAATGTATTATCACGATTTTCCTGGAGACAGATCACGATTTCGATTTGATCACAATTTTTGTAGACTTCTTGTCTTATTGCCTTTGAGGTCAATACAATCATCTACTTTTTCTGAAAGTTCCTTCTTTACTGTGATTGGTTAAATCCAGCTGTCACTCACTCAGAACAGAACAAAGACTGACCAGTGTTTTAAAGGTAAACTTGATGAAGCCTTTGAAAAAAGGCAAGCGACCTCAGCCCATAAAATACATTTTTTCAAATAATCGATTAAGTAGAACAATTTTGGCATTTCTAACACTGAAAATGTGTTAAAATTCACCTGGAACATGACTTGAAGCTGCAACACAAAAGACCTGAACACATGAGCTTCAACATTCATAAGACTATTAAAGACAGACGTCCAGATTGGTTTTAAAGAAACAAACTTGGCAACTCAGAGGCTCAGAGAAGTAGGTTGGAAATAAGTGTGTGTATTTTAACAAACAGATGCATTAAATAGAAAAACGGTAAATCACGATTTGACGATTTCACCAGAAAAGCAGATCGTCACAACAGTGAGCTCACGATCTGATTTTTATCATGATATTGCCCAGCCCTACTTTATTCTCAGAATTCAGATTCTTCGGAAAACTTTTTTCTTTCCAGACTAATTTTCAAACCTCCAACTTTCTTCTCATCAAACTTTTAGTTGAATATTGTCTCTGACATTCTGTTGCAGGATTGTGCTTTATGAAAACCAGTTACACAGCCCTTTAAAGTTTGAATATGGCCCTCCACCCTTTCTCTGAGTAAAGCTAATAGTCCAACTGCAGATACCTTCAAGTACCACCAGAGGCAGCCCAAGTACCACAAGCACCACAGTTTGAGAAACACTGGATTAGCTCATCAATGTTCTCTTGAAAACATACAAGACTATTTAAAAACAAGACAAGACAAGATTTTGACATCATTTCTCAAAATCAAAGTACACTTAAGTTCACAGCTGTGGCTTCAAAGTTTCATGTGTATTTACTTCAATGTTTTGTGTTCTTTTTATCACTGCTTTTTGGAACTACAACTTCTAAATCTCATCTCACCAGCTTTCCACCTTCTTTTGTGTTCAAGCCTCGTCATTATTACTCACAACGTTGCTTTAAAAATGACTTATGCACAGTTAAGTTTGGAGGAAAAGTACAGAGGCTACGCAGATGACCTCGCAGCATTCAGCAGTGAGTGGTGAAAATGAGTGAGAGGGACTGTAATCAATCGTTAAATAAGAAAAAGCAGCTACAGACAATAACAATGCTCTAAACCTCCGACTGCCAATAGCAAACAAGTTGAAATCTGCACTGTTGCCATGACAACAAAAGAGCTTCTTTATCCAAATTTAGCCCAGAAAAGGCTAAGAAACACATTTGATCAAGTGTTCTTAGTATACTTTTGTCACAATGTTGAGGAGTTTTTATTCAAATACAAGAATGTCTGTGCACAACCTCTGCATGCACAAATGTTTGTTCTAACTGCTTCATGTTGTCAGATTTGCACTTTTGAGACCAAATAGTGTTTAGTGCAGTGGTTATGTCCGTACACGTTTGCTTTGTTTATGTCATCTAATACAGAGACTACATGTTTTGTTTTTTTAAAGCACTCTTTTTTTCTCTTTGAAAACATGACACGAGTCGAGGCAATTCTACAACTTCTGCCTAGCAACCACATTGTAAACAAGAGTGGGTTAAGAAAAGACGTTCTTTTGCACTGTAGATGTTTACTATGTGATTAGTCATAATGTGTAAAACGTCAAAATGTGCCACATGCATTCAAAAGATTCATTGTTTGGTTTCTGATTGTTCAATGCAATGATGTCATGAGTCCAGATGATGGGCAGGGGGAGAATCTTAACTCCATTACACTGTACTTTGTCTTGACTTAAGTTTGCGTCACAAATTTTTAAGTCAAACGGTCAATGTTTTTGGCCAGATGCATTCAAGCTAGAGTACCTGTTTTGTTGTTTGTTTTTTTGTTTTGTTGTAAACTGTCTTTTCCACCAAATATTGTCAATGCAGCACTATGTGACCAAATCAGACCGCTGTGTACTGTCTAAAATTAATAATAAATAACTAAATAAAATAGTTCTTGCACAGCCTTACCTGGTGGTCCCTCTGTCCTGCACCTCCACCCTGATCTCCACCACATCACGGCTGACTTGCTCCAGGCTGGCGTTGGTTCGGAGCTCACATCGGCGAGGGTCCATGATGAACAGCCCTTCCTCGTTACCGGACACGATGGCGCAGCTGAGCTCTCCGTTGGCGCCCGCGTCCCGGTCGCTCACCTTCATGGCGCTGACCAGCTGCCCGGGCGAAGCGTACCTCCACACGGCCAGTTCTGCCGTGTGATTCCTCAGCGCCGGAGACAAGATGACCGGGGCGTTATCGTTCTCGTCCAGCACGGTGAGGAGGACGGTGGTGTTGGTGGACAGAGGCGGGTTCCCTCCGTCTCGCGCTTGCACCGTGAAGGCAATCCGGCTCACGTCTTCATGATCGAAGCTTCTGAGAGCGTAGATGGCGCCATTGGAAGGATCGATGGTGACGTACGTGGAGATAGGACTTCCTTGGATGAGTACGTCGATCACACTGTAGGTCACCTGTCCGTTTGTGCCTAAATCTGGGTCTGACGCTACTACGGTCATGAGGTATGCCCCCGGGGAATTGTTCTCAGACTTGAACACTTCATACCTGTTCTTCTCAAAACGAGGTGGGTTATCGTTCTCATCCAGAACTTGCACCGTGAAATGTTTGATGGTGGACAAGCTCGGCGAACCTCTGTCCTCAGCGATGACCGTTAAGCTGTACTCTGACCTTTTCTCCCGATCTAAAGACACATTGGTGAGGATCATGTAGTTCTTCTCATAGGTCTTCTGCAGCCTGAAGTGACCGTGTCCGTGAAGCCTACACACCACCTCGCCGTTCATCCCCGCATCACTATCGTCCACTCTGACCAGAGCTATGAAAGTGTCCACTGGAGCGCCTTCAGAGATGTATGCCACCTCCTCTTTCCCCGGGGTCATCAGGTTTATGTTGATCTCCGGTTTGTTGTCGTTCACATCTGCGACTTTCACTACGATTTTGCACAATCCCGGAATAGAGTTGGGTCCCATGTCTTGGGCTTGTACGTCCAGCTCGTAAGATGCAGTTGTTTCATAGTCCACCTTCTTGATTAAAGTGATGTGTCCTGTTTCTGCGTTGATTTTGAACGTTTCTAGAATTTTGGGAGACACGTGACTGCTGAACGAGTAGACAATTTTTCCGTTGGTTCCTTCATCCGGGTCCGTAGCGTTCAAATCGATGAGTAAAGTCCCGAGAGGCGAGTTTTCCAGCAAATTCACTACGTAAGCTTGTTCTTCAAACGCGGGGCTGTTGTCGTTGGAGTCAGAAATGCTGATTTTGAGTAAAGTGGAGCCGGACTTGGGTGGAACGCCGTTGTCCGAAGCGGTGAGCATCAGTTGATAAGCGTTCTGCAACTCCCGGTCCAGCTCGCGCATCACCACCAGCTCCGCGTACTTCGCTCCGTCCGTGCGCGTCCTCACTTCGATCTTGAAGAAGTTATTTGGCGCTAGGGAGTACGTGTGCAGCGCGTTGTCCCCCACGTCTGCGTCCACGGCACCGTCCAGCGGCATGCGCGTGCCCACAGACGCGCTTTCGGAGATTTCAATGGGCACGACTGCGCGGGCAAAGTGCGGGGAGTTATCGTTGATGTCCAGCACCTCGACCTCCACGTGGAACAGCTGCAGGTATTCCGTGGGCAGAGTCACCACGTCGAACTCGATGGTGCAGTTCAGGTTCTTCTCGCATAGCTTCTCTCGGTCGATTTTGGACGCGATGCTGATCTCTCCGTCCTCCTCGCGCACGGAAAGAAACTGCGTGCTGCCCCGTTGCATGGCGCGGAAACGAAAGCTCAGAGCACCGGGAAGTTTAGCCAAAACCCCAGCAACATCTTCCTTCAAGCGCGCGATCACACTGCCCACTCTCTGCTCCTCGTAAACTTTATATTTCAAAGTCTTCCCGTGCGCCACTCCAAACAAAACAATCGCCAGCAGCAGCAGTTTGTATGAAAACGCATCTCCTCTGCGTGGCTTCGCTGTTGCGCCCATCTTCTCCCTCACTTTGTGGTTTCCAGACGGTCAAATGTTCTCACAAGTCTGGCATTTCGTCACGTAAATCCACTCCACCGCGCGTACAATCCACTCGGCACGAAATAAATACAAAATAAATAGCTAAATCTACATGCAATTGTCCAGCTTTCAGTCTTGAATGAAGCGGCAGACAGTTTTGAGCGTCTCTCCTCGCTCCGTACGTCCGCTCTGCCGCCTGTGCGTGCGCCGAGTGAGAGAGAGTGTGTCTGGAGGAAGAAAAGACGAAGCTTTCTCCAAGTCTTTGTGGCGAGAAGAGAGGGAGAGAGAGGGTGCCGAGGGGGAAGGGGTAGCTCCAGTCTCCCCCTCCCTCTCCTGTTCTCCCTTTACAAAAAAAGCCCCCTCTTCCTCTCCAAAACGTGCCTGGAGCGCGGGCAGAAGGCGCACGGACCCGGAGACACAATTCAAAGCGCGTGCGATACAACAATGGAATGATTTGGGTTCGCTTTAACAAAACTGCGAATTGACCTGAGGCAGACGCGTATTGTGAGGGTTTTCAATCCGCAGCGTGTGCCGACGTCGTGGCTTTGTGGTGATGTGCGTAAAGAAAGAAAAGTTGACAGTCATAGTTTTGACAAAGGGAAAGAGAAAAGGCGATGTCACCGAGTCACAAAAACGAATGGAAACTTAGAAATTTGGAGCAGACCGAACCAAATCTGGAGCGTCACGTGACGATGTTTTTCTTTTTTCTTTTCTTTTTTTTTCTTCTTTGTTTTGTTTTTGGCTGGTAGGCCAATAGAATTACAAAGCAAACTGAATAAGCCCTTTTCAAAACATAAAATTAAGCGGACACGTCTTGATTGTTGTGTAACAATTTGTCTGCTTAATTTTTTTTTTATGTTCATGCACAAAAACAACAAAGAAATCTTAGTCTGCTACCATCGAATATAACTGAAGTATTTTCAGAATTACAAAGTGGGTTATTTTTAAAACAAATTTAAAATTTGAAAGCTGTAAATAAAGATTTGCACATAGCATATAGACACAGTCGGGCGACGCGGAGGTGCAGTGGTTAGCGCTCTATCTGGAGTTTGCATGTTCTTCCTGTGTCTGCGTAGGTTTCCTCCTACAAGTAAAAACAAGTCCAATGTGCCTTCCCTCCGCAGTGTCTCCTCTATCCATATATACTGTATGTATATGTGTATAATGTTACATTACTTAGTTACTAACAAAAGGAATATACTGTAGCTGTTAAGTAAAGGAACATTCACACAAACACGACCCAAACAACCACCAGTCGCCAAACGTTTGTCGAGTGACTTCACCAAGTCACGGTTCAGTCGGGCGACGCTCGTCTTGGTGTGAAAAAACTCCCAAAAGTCATTCCAGCCAAAGCATAAATGACCTCATAGATGCAATCCATGGAACTCCGCTTCAACACAGCCGTCGAAGAAAACACAGATACACAACGACACGTCAGAAATTGTACAATGAGCACATTTTCACGTCTTTGTTACGTACATTTGCTACCAAAAGCCAAAGCGTAAAATAACCCCGCATTTTGGTTGAAGCCATGTAGCAACATTTTCTTTGGGTTTAACGGGTAAGTTTAGGCTTCAACTGACGTAAATGAGTAAATGTAGAGCTGGGGCTTGAGGTAGGTTAAGATTTACCCATTAACCCCAAAAGAATAAGCTGCTTCAACCAAAATGTGTGGTTATTTTACGCCTTGTTCTTTCGCAACATATTTACATAAAAAACATGAAAACAAGCTCATCGAAGGTTTTTGGACAATTTGTTGTACATCAATGTTTTGTCTTTTTATTTATTTTTTTGTTTATCCTACAGTTTTGATTTTCAGGAAGTGGGCAAAAAGCAAAGAAAACACAGTCTGCACCAGTTCAAACCTTCCCTGTTGACTCGTAGGAGCTGCTATCACATTTCAAAGCAAACGGTAACAATAACAGTTGAAAGAAGCGCTTTTGGACACAACTGTTTAAGAAATATGAGTAGGCAAATAAAGGCCGTCTGCTCCGGCTTCTTTTCTTTCACATAATCCTGTGTGTGTGGAATCATGTCAGAGCCAAGCCGTAATTAGTGCTTTGAGAAGTCCAGCTCGGAAACGTCTCCTCGGCTTCTCTTACCCGCTGGAAAATACCATGTCTTAAAGGTCTCAGGTGTGGATGTTTGTAAAGCTGAAAATGCTTTGTTTCACTTCATGATGTCATCAACTGAAGTTTGATCTGAAATTCTAGTTAAATTTTTTTTTCTCTAGTAAAGACATTGGCTGTAACTTTTTGGCCAAAAACAGAACTAAAAGCTTTTTTTTTTTTTTGGGTCAAGTCAGAGTCAAGTCCAAAGAGAGACAAGTCCAAGTCAAAGACAAGTCCAAGTCAAAGAGAGACAAGTCTGAGTCAAAGAGAGACAAGTCCAAGTCAAAGAGAGACAAGTCCAAGTCAAAGAGAAACAAGTCCAAGTCAAAGAGAGACAAGTCCAAGTCAAAGAGAGACAAGTCCAAGTCAAAGAGAGACAAGTCCAAGTCAAAGACAAGTCCAAGTCAAAGAGAGACAAGTCTGAGTCAAAGAGAGACAAGTCCAAGTCAAAGAGAGACAAGTCCAAGTCAAAGAGAAACAAGTCCAAGTCAAAGAGAGACAAGTCCAAGTCAAAGAGAGACAAGTCCAAGTCAAAGAGAGACAAGTCCAAGTCAAAGAGAAACAAGTCCAAGTCAAAGAGACAAGTCTGAGTCAAAGAGAGACATGTTACAGGTTGTTACTGTAAAATAAATTACACTTTGTGTTTCATTTGACTGTTTTGAATGTGCTCAAAAAACTGACTAAAAGACCGAAATGTATTTTTAGCAATGTTTTTACAGATATTCATTCATTTTTTTTCTACCGCTCAATCCCGTTGGGGTCGCGGGTGACTGGAGCCTATCCCAGTAACTTTGGGCCTTAGGCGGGGAACACCCTGGACAGTGGCCAACTCGTCGAAGAGTTAGACGAACAAACATTCACTCTCTCTCTCAGTCATTCACTAAGGGAAATTTACAGTGATGCCCAATGAACCTAACCATGCCTGTTTTTGGAGGAAACCGGAGAAAACCCACTGTGACACGGGGAGAACATGCAAACTCCACCCAGAGAGATCGTGAGATGTTGATATGGTCCGACCCGGGAGTCGAACTCACAACCTCCTTATTGGGAAGCCAGATCTCTAACCACTCTGCTATCGTGAACCTGTTTTTTTTACAGATATAGTCTTCTGTATTACATTATTTCAGCCAGTCCAAGATAGTAGGTTATGCAATTTTTAGTAACATTTGTAATTTGCTAAATATGTTTATTTTAATGATTATGCAGCCCTAGTCTGTGGTTAGTTGAAAGATACACTTATGTCTCTGGTCTGACCTTTTTGAAACGTTTTCAAATCCTCGAGGTATTTTAACTCATAGTGTGCAGTCAGCTTGAAAGAAATCTAGCCAACAGGTGCTGTGATTTAAGCTCTTAAAATAGTGTCGCTGCGTTCTGGTGAAATCTGGGTCAAGTAACGTTCCGAGGCACGGCTGACCATTAGTGCATCATGAAACGTTAATGACCAATCAGAGACATGGGTCTGGACTCGGTGACCGTGCTGATGTCCCTGGTGCCTCACTCTAGCGGCTCTGCTCAGGTCCTGTCCCGTCACCCTGCTCATGTCTTCTCTCTGATCACACTAAAGACTCATCTGATATTTAGTACCTACTTGGTCCTGGCGGGGATCTTTTCCATTTGGGGCTGGCACCTGGGATTAGGTACTTTACAGCAGAAGTGGATTGACTCTTGACATGACTTGTATTGAAAACTACAAACAATGAAAATGTACAAAATTCCAAGTGAATCAAAAATCTAACAAAAAATGTGACAATTTGAATTTCAAAGAGCTGTCTAATCAATATATTGCATTATAGATAATTTACTAACAACGAACTAAACCATTTACTAAAGACATGAGTAGTCTTTTTAATTCTTAATTTGAGCTGGAGTAAGGCTTCAAAACTTTGCAATGATGAACCAGATGTAAAAGAAAAATGTCGATTTTTATTAATTAAAGGTTAGTAATGAAAAAGTAAGCTTTATTTGTATAGCCACAAAGTGCTTTACACAACGACTCTCCCTCCTCACACCTGGCGCCCCAACCTCCGACCACAAGCGTTCCTTAACCTGCATGTTATTGGTTGATGAGGACTACTGTGAGTTAGTCACACATTTGTTAAGACATTGTGCATTTATTCATTTATGGAAATGTGATGTCACAACAGATTTTCTTCATAACATTTGATTCACCTTTAATCCAACAGACAGGATTTTAATGGTGTTTTTGTCCTTCCAAATAAATATTAAAGCAATTAATTATGCAAGTAACTTGAGTCGCTCAGATTGTAACGAGTAATATATTATATAAGTAATGAGTTACACTACCTAGTGACTGACAAGCTTGTGACTTGGACTTACTTGTGACTTGGACTTACTCGTGACTTGGACTTACTTGTGACTCGGACTTACTTGTGACTTGGACTTACTTGTGACTCAGACTTACTCGTGACTTGGACTTACTTGTGACTCGGACTTACTTGTGACTTGGACTTACTTGTGACTTGGACTTACTCGTGACTTGAACTTACTTGTGACTCAGACTTACTTGTGACTTGGACTTACTTGTGACTTGGACTTACTTGTGACTCGGACTTACTTGTGACTTGGACTTACTTGTGACTTGGACTTACTCGTGACTTGAACTTACTTGTGACTCAGACTTACTTGTGACTTGGACTTACTTGTGACTTGGACTTACTTGTGACTTGGACTTACTTGTGACTTGGACTTACTTGTGACTTGGACTTACTTGTGACTTGGACTTACTCGTGACTTGAACTTACTTGTGACTCAGACTTACTTGTGACTTGGACTTACTTGTGACTTGGACTTACTTGTGACTCGGACTTACTTGTGACTTGGACTTACTTGTGACTTGGACTTACTCGTGACTTGAACTTACTTGTGACTCAGACTTACTTGTGACTTGGACTTACTTGTGACTTGGACTTACTTGTGACTTGGACTTACTTGTGACTTGGACTTACTTGTGACTCAGACTTACTTGTGACTTGGACTTCCTTGTGACTCAGACTTACTTGTGACTTGGACTTACTCGTGACTTGAACTTACTTGTGACTCAGACTTACTTGTGACTTGGACTTACTTGTGACTCAGACTTACTCGTGACTTGGACTTACTTGTGACTTGGACTTACTTGTGACTTGGACTTACTTGTGACTCAGACTTACTCGTGACTTGGACTTACTTGTGACTTGGACTTACTTGTGACTTGGACTTACTTGTGACTTGGACTTACTCGTGACTTGAACTTACTTGTGACTCAGACTTACTTGTGACTTGGACTTACTTGTGACTTGGACTACTTGTGACTCGGACTTACTTGTGACTTGGACTTACTTGTGACTTGGACTTACTCGTGACTTGAACTTACTTGTGACTCAGACTTACTTGTGACTTGGACTTACTTGTGACTTGGACTTACTTGTGACTTGGACTTACTTGTGACTTGGACTACTTGTGACTCAGACTTACTTGTGACTTGGACTTCCTTGTGACTCAGACTTACTTGTGACTGGACTTACTCGTGACTTGAACTTACTTGTGACTCAGACTTACTTGTGACTTGGACTTACTTGTGACTCAGACTTACTCGTGACTTGGACTTACTTGTGACTTGGACTTACTTGTGACTTGGACTTACTTGTGACTCAGACTTACTCGTGACTTGGACTTACTTGTGACTTGGACTTACTTGTGACTTGGACTTACTTGTGACTTGGACTTACTTGTGACTTGGACTTACGTTGCTACTGTTTGGAACCAGGACTGAGTATTTTCAAGCAGAGAAGAACCATGCCTAGTAGGTCCAAGAAACGTTTGATTTCTCTGATCACATCAAAGATCCATCGGGGAGCTGAGACTTCTCATTGAAACAGAAGTTGTGCAGAGCTGGAGCAAATCAGAGTTGGCAGATATAAATGTCCTGTTGTAGAGTTGTTGAACTGGTCTTTGATAGATAATAAGAAGCACTGACGATCTCCGTGTCTTGGAGCTTGGCTTGGTCAGAACCTGGATCATTTGTTGCTCCACTTCTCTGCAGACGACATTACCGATTCTGTTTTGCTATTCTTGACCATTAATGTAGATGAATGACCCAGCCCTAATAAGCCCTCTCCCCTAGCAGTCTCTGTCCCGCCTGCTCCCCCATCCCAGCAGCCCGGCTCTGGCTCTGGAATGTCCCTGAGCAGCAGCAGAGGGATGTGCAGCGTCTGTCAGGGGCCCCTCACAGTCTCGCACATATGATTGAGATAGAGAGAGAGGGGGGAGGGGAGGAGCGGCTGATCAAACACCACTCGGAGTTACTGCCTTTTCCAAAATGAGCTAAGCAGAACACGTCCAAATAGTAAAAAGTCTATGCAGCACTTCTTCACTTTTACATGAAGAAATCATTTGCTTTCGTTTTTTTAGATCAGATGTCTTGAAGCCTGGAAAGAAAAAAAAGCGTGGAAAGAAATATGAATGAGCCATGATGAGTGGATATGAATGACGTTAATTTAAATATTATGTATTACTGCTGCTCCCTCCCTTTGTATCCCCCAAAACATTTATTACAATCTGGTCACTCCAGAAATATGACCGTCACAAATCCAAGATGTATTTCCACGGCACAGACTGGATGTTTAGCGCTCTCCAGGGCTTTGCAACTGCTAAAACATTCTCTCTCACATTGGCTAATTACCGTGCTTAAACTTCTATTATGATTCAGCTGTGGCCTCATTGTAAAACAAAAGCACAGCCCCGGTCCTTCTTAGTCCTGGTAATAGTGGGAACTCCTTCAAACACTCTCTGCCAGCTGTCATGTGGATCCATCAGGGGTTAAAGTGTAAACTGCAGGAAGGTTTCAGGAAGACTAAAGATTTCATCTACTGTACAGTTTGTGCTGTGCCAGAACAAAACTGCTTCAGACCGAGGTCAGACTCTGGACTCTTGTGCAAACAGTCAAAGTGCATTCTGGGTTTTGAAGTTGAGTTGGGGACCTCTTTCATGGGTATACTGTCATTTTAAATTCATGTTTTATTGTCATGATTCGGATGTTTGATTTGGCCGCCAGCTCAGTGACTTCACGATGGTCCTGCCTGGTCTGGAGCTGATGAGATCCGCGTGTGCCTCATGTGACGGTCTTCATGCTCATTAGACATTCCAGAGCGAGCCGTGGGAAGAGGCTCCATCTGCCTCTGAGCAAACACATGGACAGGGACCCCGACACTCTCCAGGGGCCAGCACTGAGGTCTGCACAGGGGTCTGCACTGGGCCACACGTCAGCACAATCAACACATGTCAACATGGTCGTACGCCCGCAGCAGTGGAGCTCCGTCTATCCAGTCAGTTTTTATTAAATGTCAATAGGTAATGGTCAACAGGTTCTTTTCCTGTGACAACATTCAACCATCAATAATCGTTCCATCAGGTGAAAGCATTGTTTAAAAGCAGTTTATTTCTGTAATGCCAAATGTTAATGGGTCAAATCACTTCAGAAGTCACCGGATTTTAAATTATTTCAATATTATTATTATTTTTTTATGAATTCATAGAAAAGTACAATGTTGTGGTGAACTGTGAGTCCAGATATGTTCAAACTGGTGCTGGTAAATCCAACATGTGACTGGGAGCCGGTCGAAGGAGTCTCGTTTCACGTACAACATCAGCAGTTAGCATCAAAAGTGAATCTCAGTGTTTAACAATGACACAACCATGTGCTTTTATTTAGCATTAGTCTTACTGTTTACATACAAGTTGACTCAGTTGGATGCCTGTAACTGGGAATTGGGATATTTCAACTGGAAAAAGTCCAACCTTCCAGTTGTCTAGAATGTAGCATTAGCCCATTAAAATGAAACTGTCTTTTGTCCTCATCTGGCCTGATGATGTTTGTGAAGACTGGAACGTGAAACCAGCCTAATGGGTCTAGGATAAGTTAGCTTATTAAACATATCTCTTTGGTAAAATATTATCCTGATTCATGTCGCTGTAATTCCTAAATCAGGAGTAATTCATGGCATAAATGTGTTTTAAAGTTGTCATGTAAGTACACACCTGCTAAAGGGCACAGTGGCTGAGCGGTTAGCGCTCTTGCCTCACAGCAAGAAGGTCGCGGGTTCGATTCCTGCACGGGCTGGGCCTTTCTGTGTGGAGTTTGCATGTTTCTCCCCGTGTCTGGGTGGGTTTCCTCCGGGCACTCTGGTTTCCCCCACCAACCAATAACATGCACGTTAGGGTAATAACCTCCAGCTACGGTAGTCCTGACCAAGCCTAGCAAGAACACCTGGAGATGGGTCCCCGAGCGCTACACTGCGGCGATCACTGCTCCTGAGGAGATGCTCCAGAGGCATTGAAGGATGGGTCAAATGCAGAGGACAAATTTCCCTACGGAGACAATAAAGTGTACCTTACCTTACCTAAAGTACAGTGCATCACAACAGGCCAAAAACGTACGGCTATCTGCACTTTGTTTTTTACTTGATAATCAACCATTAGTTTAAAGTGCGTATGACAGGTTTCTACAAATTTCCAATTTTATTTTATTTTAGTAGATTGACACTAGTTGTAAATATAAATGTTAGTTTTACATGAATCGAGAACAAGTTTGTGAAGAAAAGTTTGAAAATCTGTTGAAAATATCAAGAAGTAAAGAAGAGTACTAAACTGATGACATCACACTAGGGAAACAAAAACATTTTCAATTTTCTCGCAATGAACATATTTTAATGACTCTATAAACCTAAATTTAACAAATTGAGCGTGTTATGTATTTTAATGTTTCCAGAAGTTAAAACATGTTACATTATGACATCGTTGCTAAGCTAGCATGATGTCATCACATATAAACAGGAAGTCAATTGTTAACCCAAAAAATGGCTAAACTGGGATTAACTTTGCAAAATGTTTAGTCAAATCTTGAGTGTAAGAGTCTTGACTTTGTTTTAGTGAAATGAGTAGTTCAACCTGTCACTTTAAATAACTGAATTCATTTGTACTGGCACTCACACGTCGACAAGAGGAGGAAATGTGTTTTGTCTTTAAATCCAGTCAAAAAAGTGTTTTAGTGTAGGTATACAATCTTTTGACAGTGATTGGCTAATTTGGACCAAATCTGATCAAAAGTGCCCTGTGTCACTCTTGAGATGAAGTCAACCACACATCAGTAGAAATACACTGGAAAAACATGTCTCTTAAAAGCTTAGTTTATTAGTATTTGTGTCTTAGAATAAGCTCTGCAAATAGTCGTGTTGTATTCATATTCAATGACAAAAACATGCTTTTATTCAAGTGTACTTTTGTTCTTCAGTAACACTGGATGTTCTGTTGACTAACCCAAAGCTTCTGTGCAGCGCTGTGAGGCAAATGCTGTTTTAATTTGACAAATAGGAAGAATCCCAAATCAAACTGAACATGAATAGAAACATGTGACTTCTAAGTTGGACTTCAAACACATTCCCAGTTCACCACACTAAAGCCAGCCTAACCGTCGTCACATCCCAGCGCTGGCTCCACACGCCTGGGCTGCTTTTGGCCCACTTCCCCCTGTGCTCCATGTCACACCGCACACCGTGTCATCTCCCCGTCTCTAATGCCACATCTGCTCCACACTTGTAGCTTATTTAAGTCATTAGAGTCTGAAAGGGTGCTCACATGTGCTGCCAGCTCCCCTCTGAGCGCGCTACCCTCTCCCTCTGACGGTAACCAGGCTAAAGAGGAGCCTACCCTCTCCCTCTGACAGTAACCAGACTAAAGAGGAGCCTACCCTCTCCCTCTGACGGTAACCAGGCTAAAGAGGAGCCTACCCTCTCCCTCTGACAGTAACCAGGCTAAAGAGGAGCCTACCCTCTCCCTCTGACGGTAACCAGACTAAAGAGGAGCCTACCCTCTGACGGTAACCAGACTAAAGAGGAGCCTACCCTCTGACAGTAACCAGACTAAAGAGGAGCCTACCCTCTGACGGTAACCAGGCTAAAGAGGAGCCTACCCTCTCCCTCTGACAGTAACCAGGCTAAAGAGGAGCCTACCCTCTCCCTCTGACAGTAACCAGGCTAAAGAGGAGCCTACCCTCTCCCTCTGACAGTAACCAGGCTAAAGAGGAGCCTACCCTCTCCCTCTGACGGTAACCAGGCTAAAGAGGAGCCTACCCTCTCCCTCTGACAGTAACCAGGCTAAAGAGGAGCCTACCCTCTCCCTCTGACAGTAACCAGGCTAAAGAGGAGCCTACCCTCTCCCTCTGACGGTAACCAGGCTAAAGAGGAGCCTACCCTCTCCCTCTGACAGTAACCAGGCTAAAGAGGAGCCTACCCTCTCCCTCTGACAGTAACCAGACTAAAGAGGAGCCTACCCACTGACTTTCTCATCTCTCTTTTGTTCAGGAGCCGCACTGTCAGCTAGCTTTTTAGGTTGTGTACATTTCCAAAATCTCCTGGAAACAGAAGTTATTTCCTGCACTTTGGTGGTTTGTAGAGTCTGTTTGTGGGCTTTTTCTTTCAGATTTAAAACCACATTTTGAAGTGACATTCATACAACTTCACATGCTCTGTTTCCCCTTGTGCAGCCATTAAATAATACATTTTTAAAGTTAACAGCTACAAACTGAATTTCTTAACTCTACCACACACTAGCATAACACATGTGGGCATATTTAGTTGTAATCTTTTGTTCAGTTGTGTTTTTCATCCTAACCAGTGGAAAGAGGAGGCTAACCGTGCCTCCAGCTCAGCCTGGTCAGTAGCTCCACAGCCCAGTGGAGGAGGCTGCGAGCGAGCCCGGGCTGCTGTCATCTCTCCCCGGATAAGCTGACACGTCTGCTTCTAATCCTGTGGAGCCGCGGTCGGTGGAGTAAGAGCAGAAGAATCTTACACGAGACTCAAGTTGTAGCAGAGGAATTAAAAGGACTAAGATAAGAGAGGAGACGAGCCCAGACTGTCAGACTGCTGTTAGTTGTGATTAGTGCTGCGCAAAAACAGAATTTATGCTACATACTTGGTCTCAGAGTATTGTCTTTAATAAAGTCACTTGATGTGGTGTAGTTTTAAGCAAAAAAGGAACAGAATGCTCTATCTCTTTTCAGAGGTTTGCATTGGTTCACTTTGAAGCAAGAGTGGAATGGTGCAAAAGTGTCCTGACTTTTAGAAGAAGTCAAGTTAAATGACAGAAATAAGTCTGGCTTGCTTTTCTTCCTGGGAATAGCCCTGGGTTATTCAACATAAAACCTAAAACCTGAGGACCAGATCAGGCCCTCCAGCTTTATCTATCGGCCCAGGACCCACCTTGTGATGTTTATTTATTATAATATTTCTTTATGAAATCTGGGTACGGTTAGGGTTGGGCCTAGTTTAAGTTAATTTGGTTAAGTTAAGGGCTTGAGAAAGGTAAGATAACTGCTGGGTTGGGCTTAAAACTGGTAGCCAGGCTAGCGCCACCTCGTGCCTCCGCTCTGTTTCAGCAAAATGGTCAGGAATTACAGAGGTTGTGTGGGGAGCCTGTGAGGTGTCGCTGTATGTACGGTGCTTAGGGGCCGTCATTAAATTACTCATGCTTCATTGAAATATACTATCATGGAAAGCATACATTACATTTCAATGGAGCACGAGTAATTTAATGGCACTTGGAGCTCTCTCAAGCTCCGGAGCTGTCTCTGTACACCCAGGACATTATCTATACCCGGGCACTTTCTCCGGAGCTCAGGAGCGCAGGCGCTGACAGCATGCCCAGTCCAACTACAGAAAGTGAAGTGCGACTGGCTTCACAACTTCCAGATCACCCAAAATGAAAAAATGAAAAATTCCGAACACAAAATACCTTCGAACCTTCCTCCAAATGTTGCATGTTTAAATCGAGAACCAAATTGAAAACAGACGGATCAGAGATAGAATTTTCCTTTTTTGTTTTATGAAAAACGAAAAAAAAAAATAATAATTTTTTCGTTTTTGTTTTGAAAACGAAAATTCAAATGAACGAATTATACACGGACCGAGATTGAATGTGTTCTCCTCCTTTGACCTCGTGTCAAATATGAACTTACAAGTTGATAATGTACCTTCAATCCATACAATTGCATCACAGAAACGGCAACAATCATACTACTGTACATGCATACACATGTACTAAAGGTAAAGTTCATTAAGGACAAAGTATCATTACATTAAGCACAAAGGCAGAGATGCTTGTGCCAGATTCTACATTTCCATCAGACACTACATATGTAATTTGTTAATGCGAAAAAGGACCTGCCTACCATAGAACAAACAAGCTTCAATGCTCAAACGTCAGACGATTTGAAACCGGCTCATACATCAGGGTCTAAGTGGACCATGTGCTCCAAAAGATCTTATGAATTGTACTTTCTATTTCATACTCTACGGACTTGTATTTTACTATCAAAATGTTGAGCCAATTAAACTAAAAAACAGCAGATTCAATCAATAAGATGTTGACAAATATATAAAAGTATTGCTTCTTTGCAATACATGGTGTTGCAGGCCTTTCCCTCACCAGTCGATCCCTGGAAGAGAAAAGTGAGGTTGGGAACTTCTGTTCTACACCCAAAATACCGACCATTAATGGCAGCTGGTGACAAGTGTGAGAGCGCAGTTCAAGCCACATGTTGTTGAGCTGCATCCTTGCACATCGTGGACGGATGTCTCCACGGACACTGCGATTGGAGCATGTGTTTGGTTATATTTCAGAGCATGTGGTGCCTCAGGTGGTCCGCGTGCTGCTCTGGACTGCAGGCTGGGCGTGGGGGTGGACACTGGCTCTCCCTTACACCCAGCCTCCTGCTCAGATGGTCCGCGTGCTGCTCCGGACTGCAGGCTGGGTGTGGGGGTGGACACTGGCTCTCCCTTACACCCAGCCTCCTGCTCAGATGGTCCGCGTGCTGCTCCGGACTGCAGGCTGGGTGTGGGGGTGGACACTGGCTCTCCCTTACACCCAGCCTCCTGCTCAGATGGTCCGCGTGCTGCTCTGGACTGCAGGCTGGGTGTGGGGGTGGACACTGGCTCTCCCCTCAGGGACCATCAAATCACCGAAAGGGCCGAGGGTGATGGCCAAGGGGGACCGCAGACTTTGTCATTGAAATGAAGCAGGAGATGTGAGCCACAAAGAGAGCCAGCAGGTGGACAGGACCTGACCATCCCCCAGGCTAACTCCTCCACGGCCTGCAGACCCCCACTACGAGTTCCAGACATCCTCCTGAGACCTGCTGATTCACCAGAGTCACAGCAGCACCGGGGAGGGGTTCTTAGACTACCACAGCACGAAAGTCACAACAGAGCAGAGGTGGCAGAGTAGCTCAGTGGTTTCTAACTTGTGCCTCTCTGGGACCCATCAAAACTCGACTAGAAAAGAAGCAATCCACCATGTATAACTTTTCAAAAATGCATCTCTGAAAACATAGAATGACATCTCTTTTGTTGTTTTCTTTGTGCGACGCCTTTATTTCTCAATACAGTCGAAGAAAATGTAGGTGTTCAACGAAATGTACGATAAGCTTGTTTTCACACCTTTTTAATGTAAATATCCTACAAAAAGTCAAAATGTAAAATAACCACAAATTATTTTCTTTGAGTTTGACAGATAAATCTTAACCTACCAAAAGCCTCAACCCTAAACTTACTCATTTTAGTAACTTGAAGCCTAAACTTACCTGTTCAACCATACATTTGTGGTTGTTTTACGTTTTTGCTTTTTGTAGCACATTTACGTAATAAAAACAAAAACAATAAAAAATAATGTGAAAACTTGCATATCGTACATTTTTGACATTCTGTTGGATATCTATGCTTTATTTGGAGACTGTGCTGTTGTTTCTGGTACAAGCATCTGTACTCTCCTCTTGGAAAAGGCTGGTAGTCGACTTTTATATAGTGATTTTAGGAATTTGACAACGGAGCCAGGTTGGACTTGCTTCGGAGTGACGCGTTTTTATCACAAAAGAAGTATTTTTTTCAGGCTTGAATCGTGATAAAATTACCCACTAATGATGATGATGGTGGTGGGTTTGTTTATAGAACATTTTCACAGACAAAGTGCTTTATGCAACAACCCCACTTTCCTGCTCAGTGAAAGCAGCCGTCCAGAAGCACCTGGTGCCTCAACCTTCGACCAGCAGAGGAAACCATCCCAGACACGAGGAAGAACATGCAAACTCCACAAACAGGCCCGGGCAGAGTCGAACCCACAACCTTCTTGCTGACTTAAATATTAGTTTTACGATGTGTGATGTATTAAAGATGTTATTCATTATATATATTACATATAGACGTCAAAACCAAACAACAATTGTTCGGCGTTCAGACTGTTTAATGTGAAGTTAAACATCACACGACCTCATGTTTTTGTTCTGGACAAAGATGTGATGGAGATATGGGTGTCAGTT
Organism: Mugilogobius chulae; assembly: GCA_038363315.1. Lineage (NCBI taxonomy): Eukaryota > Metazoa > Chordata > Actinopteri > Gobiiformes > Gobiidae > Mugilogobius > Mugilogobius chulae. Next base: position 16,268,615 of record CM076400.1, on the reverse strand, counting down.
TTTAAATACAGGCTTTTTGGCCTGTATTTGGCAAATGCAACAATATGATCCAATTGCCTCTTGGACATTTTATGGATTCATTTTGGATGGATGGATTGATTTATATTTATGGCAGTCTTTTTTTCTCCAGAATGATTATGACAAAAAAAATAAATAAATAAATAAATAAAAATAATAAATAAATAAATAAATAAATAAATAAATAAATAAATAAATAAAGGTAACAACTAATTGTGAAGTGTTAGTCTGTCAAACACAACACTTGACTGCCTTGTGTTGAAATGAAATAGTTTGAGTGAACCCAAACACATTCATGTGTCAAGTCAAGATCTGCACCAGGGCTATTCAAATAGCGGCCCGCGGGCCAAATGCGGCCCACTAAGCAGTATGATGTGGCCCACCTTGGTAAAATAGGCCATGAACTGGACCACATTGTAAAGAAGCCTGGGAAACACTCCGTATCTGATTTACAATGACAGTGGTGGTTATACAGCAACATGATGGTAGGCAATAAAGACTGGCCCATCAGAGTAAAGTGGGCCATGGACTGGGCCACATTTCTTTGTTAGATCTGATATTCAGTAGCCTGCAGTACTTTTAAATCAACTTAATCAGCTAAAATGCCACTAATCAGTTTGGTTCTGGTTCACCCATTGTGCTCTAGACCTGTTCCAAATTGTGGTTAGTAGCCAAAATGTAGAGACATAGAGTTGACTTAACTCTAGGTTTAGCCTAGTCATTTATCTGTTGTTCTGATTTGTTCATGTTCTAGTTTTGATTTATCTCTGCTAGTTAAGCCTGTTATAGAACAGAGCAATTTAGACGTATTTTTAATTTACTAAACATAAGTTCTTGAGGCAGTTCTGTTGTTCGGCCCACAGACCATAATCTTTTGAAAAATCTGGCCCACTGGAAAATATAAATGAATATATAGCCCTGATCTGCACCTTTTGTCTTATACAGGTTTAGGCAAGTCTTTAAGTGAGCTGTGATCTCAAATTTGAAAAAAAAAAAAAAACACTGTGTGTCCCAGTCATTAGTGAATCTCCACCAGTCAAGTCAAAGTCAGTCTCTCTAATGCAAGCCTTTGTTTCATGTGCGTTGCTGTGCCTGACTGGTTAAGAACAGAATCCACACAAAGACACAGTTCGGAGATGAATAGATCCCATGTCAGTGCTTCCTGAAATAGTGCTGGGTTCTGATTGTGGATGCAGAAATCTGAGTCCGACCACGGGGAGGGGAGGCTCTTTGTGAAGGCACGCGAGCATCTGCCACCCCCCATTAGCATGCTGTTAGCGCACACACATTAGCATGCTGTTAGCTCACCCCACACGGGCCACTGCTGCCGCCACACAACAGGGACTGTCATGGCGTGTTCCAGTTAAAGATGTCCTATTGGCACGTGTCTTTGGAGCACGTTAGTTTTCCTTCTGGATCTGGGTCTTAATGATTTCCTGTAAATACATCTAAATCACACATACTTTCCTTTTTATTCTAAACTTATGTGAATGACAAAAAGTAGTTATCTGAAGCAGTTACATTTCTTTCCTTGATGCTTCTGTGACACTTTTAAAGTGCACTGTGGAGCATTGTGACCAAAAAACATGTTTGTTTGTTTGTTTGTTTTTTTTGTCTTTTAGATATTTTGATGCACTAAATAGGGGAGGGGCTTGTTGTCACACTGGCTTTTTTCTAAAACCAGGGGGAGCAGCTCTAAGTCTTAACAGCAGTTTTGTAGCTTTTCTTTGTGTGATGTCATATCCTGTTTGGGAAAGTCCTGACTTACTGTATCACAAAGTCATCTGACAAAAACCTTTTTTATATGTTTAAGTAAAAAAATAATAATTCAGTTTTTGAAGTCTAACTCTGTCATTACATGAAATATTCAAAGTATATTTCTGGAGTAGGTAGATGAGAGTGTTAAGAGTATTTACAAAGTATAACTACTGTCTCTGTTGAAGCTAGTTTTGTGCTGGAGCTAGCTTTAGCTGATGTAGCAGCTCGGGGCTGTTGTCACAAACTCACCTGTAATAAAAGTCACTTTTAGGGATATTCATGATACATTAAGTAAATGACTTTGTATAATGAGTCAGTTGATTAAAGAATTTAGTTTAGTAAAGTTTAAAATTGTAATAATAATTCAATAATTTGTCATTTTTAATTTTGTAGAGTTTTTTTTTTATTTATTTTATTTAACCTTTATTTAACCAGGAAAGTCCCATTGAGATTCGAAGATCTCTTTTGCAAGGGAGTCCTGGCCAAGAGGCTTCCACAACACAACACTACATAGACTAAAACAAACAAAAGACATAATTAAAAACAGTTAAAAACAGTTACAGGTTAATGACTGCATTTCCAGGTCTTTCAGAAGAGAGTCAAAATAAGCCATAGAGACAAGAGTTTGGAGCTTAAAAACTCTCTGTAAAAAATTCCAATCTGTGGGAGCACAGTACTGAAAAGACATTTTCCCTTTTTCTGTTCTAACATTGGGAACAATCAATGAGTAGACATCCTGAGAACACAACTGATGAGGTCCATCTCGCTGAAGATACACACTCAGGTATGAAGGAAGTAGACCAACAAGTTTTGTAAGATTCGATGCTATTAAAGCTATATATATATATATATATATATATACAAATATCCTATATATACTATTATTTTTATTTAAGTTACAGAATTCTCAGGTTTTGTATATATTTCATGAGTTCTACAAATGTTATTAGGTAGTATAGTAGTTTTGATCATTTTACACGGCTATTGTAGACATGTTGTTGTGCTACATTTTTTCAATAAACAGCATTTGTGGCACAATTTCTATTCATGTTTTCATGAATGGCATTAATTTCAGAGTAATAAAAGTTAATTATTTGATGTTTTTATTGTTTCACTAACGAAAAAAAATCAAGTATTGTCATCAGTTTGTCAAAGACATTCATTCAGATTTTAGAGATGTTCTATGATCATAAATGTTAGCTTATCATTTTGCTCAAAATCAGACTATGTCATTATAAAATAATTCAAATGTAATGTTCTAATCCAGTGACACTGGCCCCACATGCTGGTTAGGGTTCAGTTGTACCGAGGTCACAGAGTCTATTTAACTGTTTGTATGTTTTTACTGGAGTTTCTACAAAAATGACATGAACAGACATTTTGAAGCCAAGACTTGTCTCTTTCATTTGGTTTACTTTTTATAAGTGTACGACATACAGATCCAAAGATATGGGCCTGAATCTAAAAAGTGTGACAACCCCTCCCCTACATAATAATCTGTCTTTCCTTTGAGCAGGTTTGCATGGCCACACAATGGACGATGATATGGACGATGATTTGTTCTTGCGTAGGGCTGGGGGATAATGACAAAAATGAATATCTCGATCATTTTTTGGCGAATGTCGATAACAATAATTTGTCAGTTCAACATAAATGTGTTAAAACCTGTGTTCAAATTAGTTACACTGGAAAAACGACCTTAAATATTCAAATAAGTTTAAAACTTATTCAATGACGTATTGTTTAATGTGATTTGAGCGTGTTTGACAATAAAGTAAAACAAATAAATCTAGTTATTATGTCAAGAACACAAGATGTTTTATTATATTATATTTTCTTCTTGTCTGGTTCAAACCAATAACAAACTTACTCAAAACATTTTTAATCCTAATTCTAGACACACATAGTCTTGTTTTCTTATTTAGGATCATCATTTTTTCTAGTGCGTTTAATTATCAGGCAAATGTTTGTCAAATTTATCACAAAAGTGCAGCAATCTCCCATCTACAAATTAAATTTTCCTGTTTAATAAAGCTCTTTGAAGCACAGATTCTGATACAGTATATTTATTTAAACTTGCCTTGTTTTTTGTAAATGAGCTCTTTTGTAGGATGTTTTTACTGCACGATATACTCAATATATGCATATCTTCAAAACAATTTTCACTATTATATCTAAAATTCGATATATTGCACAGCTCTATTCTTGCGAAGCTCTTCCTGTTTGTTTTTATAGTTTTATTCTTCTATGCCAAGGCTGAAGGAATCATACAGTATATGAGATGTACAAATATGATTTAAAACTACATTGCAATCGCAGATGAACGTGTGTTACCAGAGATTGAAATGTTCAATTGATTGTATGCTAGAGGCTACTGACCAATCAGAAGTAATCTTTGTTATGATTCATGGGTAATCACCTGATAGTTTCTTTCTCAGGCAGAGGAACTCCTGTCATGGTGTCGGCCACAGACATAAAGAGTAGACGCCGCGGTTACCCGGAGTGATACTCTCTGTGAAGACAAAACGGATTGTCACACTATGATATGGGTAGAAAATCTTTAAAGTTGTCTTCTGCACAGCGTTTCCAAAGATTAAGACCAGGGTTCGTACAGTCATGGAAAACCTGGAAAAGTTATGGAAAATGAAAATCCAATTTCCAAGCCCTGGAAAAGTTTTGGAATTTTACTGGGTTTGAAAAAGTTTTGGAAAATGACAACAAACATTTTTTAAGAAAATGCATTATTCCGATGCGATGATGCGAAGCTGATTATAAAAGAAACTTTTTTTTTTTTTTTTGGAGCCCTGAACCATACTCCGATTTAGGATCATTTGCTTTGACACAATCCCGCTCTTGTTTGGCTTAAAACGTTTAAAACATTTTCATTTGTTATGTAAGTTTATAAATCTGTGAAATTAATATATTTAGGACTTAAGTTCATGAAAACAAATCTTTAAGCATAATTAATAATACTAATAATAATAATTTTATTTGTATAGCACTTTTCATACCCAAGCAACTCAAAGTGCTTCACAACATTAAAAAATACATTAAAAATACAATACATTAAAAATACCACTGCAACAATATTAATAAATATGAATAAAAAATAAAATCACATGTTAAAAACATAGCATATAAAAAATGTAAATTTCAATAAAAAGCATGTTTAAAAAGGACTGTCTTGAGCCTCGATTTAAAAACACCAAGAGAAGGGGCCTGTCTCACAGTCTCAGGAAGACTGTTCCAGATCTTAGCTGCATGAAACTGAAATGATGCCTCCCCCTGTCTGGTCCTAACTCTGGACACCAACAAGAGGCCTGTCCCCGAGGTCCTCAGAGTTCGAGTTGGCTCATAAGGCACTAACATGTCAGAGATGTACTTTGGTGCTAGTCCATGGAGCGACTTAAACACAAGCCACTGGAAGCCAGTGCAAAGACCTAAGCACAGGACTAATGTGATTGTATTTTCTTGTTCCAGTCAGGACTCGAGCAGCAGCGTTCTGGATGTACTGCAGCTGTTTTACAGCCTGTTTGGATAGGCCGGTGAGCAGGCCGTTACAATAGTCTAACCTACTGGAGACAAATGCATGGATAAGCCTCTCTAAGTCAGGCTTTGGCACTATGCCTTTAATTTTGGCAATGTTTTTTAGATGGTAAAAAGCTGCTGATGTTATTGACTTAATGTGGCTGTTAAAGTTCAAGTCTGAGTCCATTATTACCCCCAGATTTCTAACTTGACTTGAAGGTTTTAGAGAAAGAGACTGAAGTTGACTGCTGACACGTTCTCTTTGTTTCTGTGGGCCAAAGATGATAACTTCAGTCTTGTCTGAGTTTAGCTGGAGAAAGTTGTTTTGCATCCACACACTGATCTGTTGGATGCAGCGACAGAGTGAATCCACTGGCCCATATTCACCTGCTGTTAATGACACATAGATCTGAGTGTCGTCTGCATAGTTGTGATAACACACATTGCTTTTACGTATTAATTGACCTAATGGCAGCATGTAAAGATTGAACAGAAGGGGTCCCAAGATTGACCCCTGGGGCACACCACAGGTCAAGGCCATGTGCTCAGACACACAATTTCCAATTTCAACAAAATACTTCCTGTCTTCTAGATAGGACTTAAACCACTTCAGGGCAGAACCAGAGATGCCCACCCAGTCCCTTAGTCTGTGTAAAAGGATGTCATGATCGACAGTGTCAAAAGCAGCACTCAGATCCAACAGGATTAAAATGGAGACTTTGCCAGAGTCAATGTTTAGGTGGATGTCATTAGTTACCTTGAAAAGAGCCATTTCCGTACTGTAGTGGGGTCTGAAACCTGACTGAAAAACATCAAATGCGCTGTTTGTTAGGAGAAAGTCGGTAAGCTGGTGGTAAATAATTTTTTCAAGAACTTTTCCTAAAAATGGCAAATTTGAGATGGGTCGATAATTGTTCAGTACTGTGGTATCAAGACTGCTCTTTTTCAGGAGAGGCTTAATGACTGCAGTTTTTAAGGCGCTTGGGAATATTCCAGATTCAATCGACATGTTTATTATTTGAGTGACTGCTGCTGACAAACTACTCAACACAGACTTTAAAAATTTGGTAATTGATGTGTGAATAAGTCATGTGAATAGCTCATGGAAATGTTGACAATTGTTTTAGAAAAGTCATGGAAAATCATAAAATACAATATTTTTGTTTGTTTGTTTGTTTGTTTGTTTGCTTGTTTGTTTGTTTGTTTGCTTGTTTGTTTGTTTGTTTGTTTGTTTGTTTGTTTGTTTGCTTGTTTGTTTGTTTGCTTGTTTGCTTGCTTGTTATTAAATTGGGTGCTGGGCTTGGAAGTATTACCAGAGAATCTTTGGAGTTAGTCTTGGTGAAGATCTTACGCTCTCCCGTTGTTGGGTTTTACTTGGTGCAGCCTCCTCACTCTGTCTTGTCGCTCAGGTTCAAAGTGAGATCTCCACAGACGTCGGCGCAGGCGGCAGCTGGAACACAGGATAATTGGATGTTTGTCAGAGGACCGGAGCTAACGAAGCAAGCAGACAACACCAAACGCGACTCCGCCAAAAGTCTTTGTTTGTGAAGCGCTTCTGAAGCAAAGACAAACAATAGAACACGAGGCCAGGAGCGTCATCTGTGTGAGCTGTCGGAGCAATGGTCTAAAAGGAAACTGTGAACTCACCTGGGTCTACAAGCAGTTCAACATTCACACGCTGTATTCACCTTTTTCTGGAACACACATTTATCATGGCAGCACACCTCCTGTTTAGCTGCAGTTAGCACACAATATTAATGTAGACATTTATTTAGGTTTGAAGTTATTGCCTCTCAAGACAGACAAGCTAACATATGAGTTACCTTAACAGAGCTAACCAGGAAGTGCACTGCCAAGAAAAGAGGACGGGACAAAATAAGGTGAATAGACGTCACACATCAGTAGAACACATCAGTTAGCCTGTCATTCCCCAATCAATGTCATTTGCTGAAATTGAGTCAATCATGTTAGTTGTTAGATCGACTATATTTGTATTACTTAAACTGACAAACAACTACTAATGCCTCTGTCAGTTGTAACTTTAGATCATCACTCACGTTTAGTAACTTTTCTTTTTGATAAAGTCTGTGAAATCTTGTACTTTCCTAAAAAACATTCAATTCATCACGAACATGGGTTTCACTGCTCTAAACTGTTTGAAGAAGTTAATGGTTAAATACTATGTTTTCACAAAAGTTAAGTTCATGTTTAACTTAAAAGAAGCACGTTTAAACTGTTAATGATAAACATTGCATTGTCTATGTTGTTGCACTTGTGCAGAAGCTTCTGGGCAATTTTGACTTAATTCAGCTCTGACTTCTAGCCTAAACCAATGGAGAGTTCTCGATATCTCATTACAAAAATAACAGGGTTGTACTTTCTGGTCATAGTTGGTTTAAACTTCAGCTTTTCAATTATAGAAAAAAAAATATATATATATATGTATATATATAAATATATATACATACAGTATATATATATCAATTGGTAAGTTTGAAGTGGTAAGTAAGATCACAATATTTTACTGCAGAGATTAGAATGTGATGTAGGTGTCAGAGGAACTGCTCTGAGCTGGTTTAAATCCTATTTAACCGATAGGTATCAGTTTGTTAATGTAAACCAAAGCTCCTCACAATGTTCTAAATGAACCTGCGGTGTGCCACAGGGCTCTGTACTTGGTCCAATTCTGTTTACTCTCTATATGCTGCCGCTAGGTAACATTATCAAAAAGCATGCCATTGACTTCCACTGTTATGCAGGTGACACTCAGCTGTACTTATCAATGAAACCAGATCAGACTGGTCAAATAGAAAGACTCAGTGCCTGTGTGAAGGATATAAAAACCTGGATGAGCCTTAACTACCTACTCCTTAATCCTGATAAAACAGAAGTGATTTTACTCGGCCCTAAACATCTGCGCGACTCTCTAACTGAGCAGATAATCACACTGGACAATGTCAGTGTAGCCTCCAGCTCGACTGTAAGAAACCTTGGAGTCTTATTTGACCAAGAGCTCTCATTCAAAGCACATATTAGTCAAGCGTGCAAAACTGCCTATTTTCACTTGCGAAATATTGCCAAAATTAGAAATCTGCCTAAAAATGATGCTGAAAAACTAATCCATGCCTTTGTCACGTCGAGGTTAGACTACTGTAACTCCCTGCTTGCAGCGTGTCCTAAAAGCTCAATAAAAAGTTTTCAATTAGTTCAAAATGCAGCAGCAAGAGTACTAACAGGTACTAAAAAACGAGAACACAATACCCCAGTACTAAAAGATCTCCACTGGCTTCTGTTGAGTCTAGAGTCAAATTTAAAATTCTTCTTCTAACCTATAAAGCTTTAAATGGCTTGGCCCCTTCTTATATCAAAGATGAAATAACTCCTTATCATCCTAACCGTTCACTTCGCTCTCAAGATGCTGGACTTCTGGTGGTTCCTAGAGTCTCTAAAAGCACAATAGGAGGCAGAGCTTTTAGCTATCAAGCCCCCTGGCTATGGAATCAGCTCCTGCTCATGTCAAAGACGCTGACACAGTCTCTACATTTAAGATTAGGCTCAAAACGTTCCTCTTCGGATTAGCTTATGATCAGGTCAGTTAGGAACAGACTCTAAACCCACAGTTCTAGTCAGGCTGCCCTAGGAGCAATTATACTGGGGAAAGTCTGTCCTCTCACTTCTGCCTTTCTTGTAAAGAATAATAAACTACAGTTCATCTCTAGTCTGTTCTTTGCTATTCACTCGTTGTCCCCTGTCCCACTGTCCTCTCGGGGAGTGTGACTGTTTCAGATCGTTGCTGTTCCAGTGACATGGGCCGGACCACTGATGCTTGGACCTCCGCCCCACCTCCCTCTCCAGGATTGGCCTGTCCTGGTCCTGCTAGATGAGTCGTTTCCCTCTGCTTATGGACTCTGGCTCTACAAACATAAACTCTATAACTTTGCCTTAGTTACATCTACAGCCTGTCCGTCCATGGGAGTGGAACCCTTCTTCACTGTGGTTCTCCTCCAGATTTCTCTTTTTCCCTTAGGGTTTTTTTGAGTTTTTCCTTGCCGAGAAGGAGGGTCTAAGGACAGAAGGAGGGTCTAAGGACAGAAGGAGAGTCTAAGGACAGAAGGAGGGTCTAAGGACAGGGGATGTTCTGGACAATCATTCATCTGCTCTACTAATAATCTGCTTTGACATGCTTGATCAAATGTTTCATTGAATGTGTATTGTTTTATTGAATATGTATTGTTTTATTTTGATTTCCTATTATTCATATTTGCTAAAATTAATAATCTTGGGAAGTCCTCAGAGACGACTGTTGTTGTGATTTTGGGCTATACAAAAATAAATTGAATTGATTTGATTTGATTTAAGTCACTGGACTTTCACACGGGGAACCCCGGTTCGAATCCTCGTCGGGGCGGAATTAACATCCAGTGTGTGTCCTTGGGGAAGACCCACAACCAAGTGGCTGGCATAGTACACAGAAACATCTGTGTGGAGTACAGACTGGAAACCCCAAGATCTAAGTGGGAAACACCTCCCAAGGTGGTAGAGAATGACCGAGACAAGATCCTGTGGACTTCCAGATACAGACAGACAAAATGGTAATGTGAACCAACCAGACATTGTGGTGGTGGATAAAGAGCAGAGGAGAGCCGTGGTGGTGGATGTGGCAACATCAGGAGAAAGGAGCATGAGAAACTAGAGAAATACCAAGGGCTCAGAGAAGAGCTGGAGAAGGCTTGGAAGGTGAAGGCAACAGTGGTGCCCGTGGTGATCGGTGCACTGGGGGCCGTGACCCCCAAACTGGATGAGTGGCTACAACAGATCCCTGGAACTACATCGACATCTCAGTCCAGAAAAGTGCAGTCCTAGGAACAGCAAGGATACTGCACAGAACCCTCAAGCTCCTGGGTCTGGTAGAGGACCCGAGCTTGGAAAGTGGATGAGACCACCCACGTAGGGTGAAAGGTGATTTTATCTCTGTATTATTAATTAATTAAATAAATAATTAATTTATCAGACCCAAACTGTGCAAACAAACTAAAATTGCAAAAGAGTTCAACAATTTGTGAAGGAAACACACATACCTATAAAAAAGGCAGGTCAGACCAATCATCACACACTATATATCACCTTGTTGCTGTTTATTATAAATTCCTATCATTTAAATATAATAATTGATCGACTAAGACTTGATCGACTAAGACTTGATCGACTGATTAATCAACTAAACACTAAACCACCACAACACTAATACACATTACAGGGCGTCTGAATTTGGTGAACTACAGGAGGTCTAATTCAGGAGAAACTTTAGAGATATTTTTACAGACATGGACAATTTGCACAGGACTAGAAACTCAGAGGACAAATGTATTAATTACAATTCACATGACGTCACCAGGTAATTACTATGCTTTGTAAATAGGACCTTTTCTGTGAGGCAATTTTTGGTCAACCCAAAAATTGGGTCTGAGTTTTCTCTGCAACTTATTGCTGACAGAACATGAGATAAAACGATAGAGCACACCTTTAAACTGATAATAGCTGTTTTTAAGCAGGCAGTGTACACGAGGGAGTAAATAAAGCTGCTGCTGCTCCTCACACACACACACACACCAGTCATTAGTGCTTTGCTTACCCCATACTGAGGCTCCGTGCTGGGTGAGGGCTCGTGCAGAGTGAGGGCCCCGTGCTGGGTGAGGGCCCCTGGGGTGCTGGGCTAGCCCTCTCTCAGCTGCTCTTTTCCACCTGAAGCCCAGTGTCAGTAAACAGAAGCCCACACACTTGTCCTGCTGAGAGTCGGAGCTTACAACACCATAGTTTTAGATTTCAAACATGTGCTCAATCTGACTGAACAGCAAAATCATCTAAAGGTAAGTCAGCTTTTTTCAGGAGCTGGTCCAGACTTGACACTAACACAAACACCATTGGGCCTCATTCATGACACTTTCCTATAAAGACATGTATTCTTATAGTCTTCTGACAAACATCTTTGGCATTCTTCAAAACTGAAAATGTTCTTCTGTAAAAGCAAATCCCGAGAACAATCAGAAGCACTCACAAGTACCAAACTAATGTTGTCTTAAAATATTATTGCTCTTATGTTTCAATCAAAATTAACATTTTTAGATTGTGGAAAAATAAATAATGCACAAACATGCCCACAGCCCACCTCTGAGGCAGTGGAAGTCGACCCGTCTGTTGATGTGAACTTTAACAGTCAGCTACAAGCGTGAGCAGCAACTGTGAGCTACAAAGCAAACACAAGTGGCTAGTGCTGTTTTGAGAACTGCTCCGAGCTCACAGCAACACCACAGCACGAGCCACGCAGAGAATTAACCCCCGAACTGATGGGAGCGATGAGATAGAGTAGGGTTAGGGTTAGAAGAACTGCAGGACAGAACGAGAGAGAGGAGCAGAGGAGACAGCTAGAGTCACAAGTCAGGTGATGATATCACACACTTTTTGTGATGACAAAAGGAGTCCTCTACCTCACAGACCTGTACCAGGAGTCTCTACCTCACAGACCTGTACCAGGAGTCTCTACCTCACAGACCTGTACCAGGAGTCTCTACCTCACAGACCTGTACCAGGAGTCTCTACCTCACAGACTTGTACCAGGAGTCTCTACCTCACAGACCTGTACCAGGAGTCCTCTACCTCACAGACCTGTACCAGGAGTCTCTACCTCACAGACTTGTACCAGGAGTCTCTACCTCACAGACCTGTACCAGGAGTCTCTACCTCACACACCTGTACCAGGAGTCTCTACCTCACAGACCTGTACCAGGAGTCTCTACCTCACAGACCTGTACCAGGAGTCTCTACCTCACAGACCTGTACCAGGAGTCTCTACCTCACAGACCTGTACCAGGAGTCTCTACCTCACAGACCTGTACCAGGAGTCTCTACCTCACAGACCTGTACCAGGAGTCTCTACCTCACAGACCTGTACCAGGAGTCTCTACCTCACAGACCTGTACCAGGAGTCTCTACCTCACAGACCTGTACCAGGAGTCTCTACCTCACAGACCTGTACCAGGAGTCTCTACCTCACAGACCTGTACCAGGAGTCTCTACCTCACAGACCTGTACCAGGAGTCTCTACCTCACAGACCTGTACCAGGAGTCTCTACCTCACAGACCTGTACCAGGAGTCTCTACCTCACACACCTGTACCAGAGTCTCTACCTCACAGACCTGTACCAGGAGTCTCTACCTCACAGACCTGTACCAGGAGTCTCTACCTCACAGACCTGTACCAGGAGTCTCTACCTCACAGACCTGTACCAGGAGTTCTCTACAAGTAAAGCAAAACAAACCTAATTTTGAGATGCTTGAAATTGCAGCCAGTGTCTGCTAGAATGTAACTGTTCTAAATACAGTATTTGTGGTCTATTTCAGTTTCACAGTTGCTTGTCTGGAGAGCCTGGACTGTGCTGGGTCATGCTGTTAGCCCCTTACACTTCTACCATTAAGCTGAATTAATTTTTGTGCAGGTTGTTTGTTTTAATCACAACATTTGGAATCTTGTTGAAAATCTTCAACAATAAAGTTTTTTTTTTTACAGTTTTTGACAAATCTACTGATGTATCCAATATGTTTTTTCTTTCTGTAGACTTGGAAGTATGTGCAGTGCTGTGTGTTTCAAAATGGCGGCGTGTTTTGACACATTGAGTCCATCTCCTGTGCTGTATTTACCCGGCTGGTTCTGCTGAAGCGGCTGAAACTGCAGCTTCAAACAAACATCGGTCTAACTCGCTCCATCTGTCTGTCGGCCCGTCGCCTCTGGACACTTTCACGTCTGAAACATTGATGAGCAACAAATTGGAAGTGTTTTTGTGGTTGGCTCAGTCTGTGGTTGGTGCTTGGATTTCTTTGTTCCTAAACGTGGAGTCATCACTTTTGCAACAAGACAAGAAAGGCATTGTTACGAGTCCACAGTGGGCTTGGGTTGTTTGAGTTTGGACGTCTACATTCCTAACTTGGTTCATTGCGATGCTGTTGTTTTGTTTGTTCACTCATCTCAGAGAAGGATGTGAACTACAAAGCTCTGTAAATCCATCTAGTTTGACTTCGGAATGTCTGAGTGTGTTCTTGTGTGAATGTTTGTAAAACAAAATGTGAACGAAAGGTGTTTAGGAAAGGTTTAGACAAAGTTCTGAAGTTTGGATTGTATCAACGTAAATGGAATAAAGGCACTAGAACTAGAACTATTGTTTAAAATCTGTTTTTAGTCTTGTTCTAGTTTACGTAATGTTTTATTAAGACTGAGTCATGTATGTTTGAGAAATCTTGGATGGTTCTGCAGCTCAGAAAAGCCCTGTTCTCACCTACCACCTATCCCCGCCCACTTGTGTGTTGTGATCATTCTAAAAGATTCAGTGAAGTATGTGTGGTTCAAAACAGTCACAGAGTCAGTTGCAGTTTTACAGACAGTTTTGACCTTTTTCTATGTCTGCTGTTTAAATCAATGTTTTGTTTTACAATAAACACAATGTAAATTACCTGTCTACGTATGTTATATTTGATTCTTAAATGCATAAAAAAACACAATAAGTCCCCATTAATGTCAGTAATGTGTTTGTAGATGTTCCATTTTCAACTGCTTTGTCTTCTAATCATCAAGAAAGACCAGATTATGCAAACGTGAGCCTTCAATGAGTTAATTTGCCAGTAAACTGAGTTTGTCCAAAGCACAGCTGTTGTGTTATATTAAGCTTCATATCCCAGTTGTCATGGTTGAACAGAACACAGGTACACCTATATTTTAAAAAGCAGTCTTCAACCAACTCTGACTCTGACCCACTCGGTCACAGCTCCACTGGAGTTTGTTCTAGGATCAGTGGGTTTTTCTCATGATACTTTGCAATCTTAAAGCGAACTCTGGATATAATTTATCCTAAAACACTTCTAATATCATCACTTATATAAATACAGGACAAATACCTTGGAAGTATTTGTAGTTTTATTAAAATAGTGTTATGAAGAAATGACATGGAGGCTGCCATTTTGCTGCGGTTATGACATAAAATAGTGTTGTCATGGTAACAGGCAGTAGCAAAGCAACATGAATTCCTGGGTTACACCTTGTCAGTTTGAGCCAAATACAGAACGAATATGTGGAATCTAGTAAAACTGAAGATAATCAAGAGGAAGAGGCAGAACTGGACACTGTCAGAGGTGTTTTTGTGGAAACTGTTCACAGATGAAACTGCGAGTAACCATGGAAACACTATTTTATGTCATCAACCAAAATGGCGGCTCCCAGTGGCTTGAAAACAACATAAACAATGACAATTTTATAAAAAACAGTAAACAGTTATATATTTGTTTGTAATTTATTTTAATAAGCATGAGCAGTACTAGTGTTTTAGCTATATTTGTCTTTATATCCAGGGTTCCCTTTAACATGTGACCTTTCTGACCAATCAGAGTGAGAGTTCATAGAGTGAACAGTGATAGCCTAAGCTAACGCTTAAAGTTATTTTATAAAAAAAAAAAACTAAACCGGAAATAAATGTATCATCTGAAATGAGGAAAAGTCAGCCACATGATTTTCATTACACTCAAGGGAAAAAAAATAACTTTCCTGCTGCTTTCCTAAAGGTTTGGACTTGCAACACTTAGCTTACAATACTTTATCCACATTTTGAAAAATGTCCTCACGTTCACCAAACTGTCTCGCTGCTTCCGCTGTTGTCATGTCTCAGAACTTCAGAAAACAAATTGTGCTTTTGTCCATATTGATGTCACAATCAAAATCTAAGCGTTACTTTGATTATTTATATCCTCCGAAGCCTTATTGTTAAATGTCCTATTGTCAGAGTCGCACCCCATTAAAGTACAACCGACAGCAGATGAAGAGTTGTGGAAGGATCTAGGCTAGTTCAAAGACGATTGTTGGAGTTTGGGTGGAGGATGCCTTTCGATGGACACACGTCTGACATCTGCTGCCCGGACACCTGATCCTTGTTTTTGGCCCTCACAAAGGCCTCCGCTTCTACGCCCAGGTTTGACACAGCGCGCCTGACTGTAACCTTAGCTCGTCTGGTGTATGCGCGGACACACCCTGCATTCTGAGCGCGTTCAAAGACTTGCGTGATCCGCA
>CM076400.1:16208206-16248206 GCA_038363315.1 Mugilogobius chulae | reverse complement strand
GTGTCTGAAAAAAGCATACTATGAAGCACCTGGAAAGGTTAAATATAAAAATCACATTGTATTCCTTTTATTAAGAGCAAAATCAGCCATTCTGGAATGATCCAGACTCAGATTTCAGCTCTAAGCCTCCAAATAAAAAAAAGTCCTCAAAAATTCAAAAATTTTAATAGGACTTTTGTATTGGCTCCGCCTAAATTGTTTTGAGTAATTTTGGGTCCCTAAAACTCATTTTTACCTCAATTACCTTCAGCTTTTACAGAGGAATTGTCAAAACCCCAAATATGCCATATCTAGTGTCATTTATGTCTCAGCTGTAACACCAGCTTTACCAATCCTTATATCTACCAAAAAAATTTAGGCGGAATTTAGATTTTGTTTTTCTTTTGCTTGGAGAAAGTTCTCACTTCTGATGAGAGACTGTTGGACATCAGAAGCAAAAACTACAGTGATACAGCTTTAAAAAGACCCCAGCCATTTGCCTGAGCTCCAAAGGGTTCAGGAACTGTTTTAGTTTGAATTTTTACCAATTTTAGTCAGACGTGTGAGGTAAAAAAGGCCCGCATGAGAAGGGGCTAAACATCAGAACCAGGCAGGTTATCAACTGAAATTACTGGTAAAAACTGAAGATCACTACTTCGCGGGTTTCGTCTTTCGCGTATTGTTTTTGGAACCTGACCCCCGCCATAAACCAGGAACCACTGTAGTACAATAATAGTTTCTGTATTTGATTGTATTATAGTTATCCAAGTGACATTTACTGAATCTACATCTGCTTCAGTCTGAAAAATGACACAAAAGTCTTCAGTTTACAGTGTTTTGGTTTTGTTTGTTTGTTTGTTTAGCTGTTTGTTTATTTTTTCCACCTTATGGTTTAAAACATACTGAATTGTGTCGTCGATTTTTTAAAGTTTGTGTTTCAGTCACTAGTGGGTGTACTGTGAAGAATCAAACCCAAGCCAAAAATAAAAAAATGCGTTGCCTTGGTCATATTGGTGTAAGAGGGTTAGTTCTCAACCGAAACGCTGTGACTCCGGCTGCAGAGAGCTGGTGGACATTCCTGAGTGTGGAGCCACGTGTGGTTCATTTCCAGTGTTTGTGTGGAAACTGGAGCCGTGTTTGGACTGGAGGGGGCGGAGTCAGGGGATGGGGGGCGGGGTCAGCGTGCTCAGGGGTGTTGTTCAGAGACTTCCACTGCAAATGAGAGAAACAAACAGATCCAGTGTCAAACCAGGACCAAACCAGGTCTAAACCAGGTCTAAACCAGGACCAAACCAGCTCTAAACCAGGACCAAACCAGCTCTAAACCAGGACCAAACCAGGTCTAAACCAGGTCTAAACCAGGACCAAACCAGGTCTAAACCAGGTCTAAACCAGGTCTAAACCAGATCTAAACCAGGACCAAACCAGATATAAACCAGGTCTAAACCAGGTCTAAACCAGGTCTAAACCAGGACCAACCCAGGTCTAAACCAGGTCTAAACCAGGTCTAAACCAGGACCAAACCAGGTTTGGTCCTGGTTTGGTCCTGGTACCAGGGCAAGTTGTGACACATGAAAACTGTTTTTCAAAAAGCTGTATTTCTTAAACAATATATTTGAGATTAAAAACAACAGTTTTCAGAGATGTGCAACTTCCTGAAATATGTGTTCATGTTGTAGTTTGAAGAATTAAGATCATGGTCTCGATCTAACAAGACAAGTTCAGTCAAAACTGGCACAACTCAACCCACTTTCTCCTACTCTTCTTCACAAGTGTCTTAGGCATTAAAAGCAGCTAACTACACCGCTGTATCAAAATCTGAAAATGTGCCCTCCAGACTGTACATGGGGACGAGGGGGCACACACCGGGGACGCGGTTCTGAGCAGGCCGGACTGCGGATGGCGCTGTCGTCCATTGGGTGTTTTAACATAAGCAGGGTGGACTGAGGCGGTTCAAAACACAAACAAACACAAAAAAGAGTCGACTGTTTGAGACGAACATTTGAGTCCAAAGTCTCATCACTGAACCCACATCGCTTCCGAGTCTGGACACTGTGACCATTTTAACGTGCTCTGAGTGCCTTGAAAGTTGGAAAAGTGCTTTGTAAAGACCATTTCTACTTGTTTTATTTTATTTTATTAGTGTATTTATTTATAAAGGGACAATACATATTCATGGACATTTGTAAGTAAATATGTGAACATTATAGCCAACATTATAGTCGTTTAGTCGATTAATCGGTTGATGTAGTGTCAGTCGACCAGTTTTTTTTCCATAGATTATATGGTTTTATATGGATGTATGGACAGAATCACTGGTCTGACTCGTTTACCTAAATACCATGTGTCCTATTCATTTTATGTGAACTCCTTTGGGTTTTCAGTATTTTGGTTTCCTTCAAATAAACAAGCTTCAGAGCTTTAGCCACGCCCCCTTTTTGGTCGATTCATGGATGGGGCATACCTTTGGTGGTCTAGAATGTCTTTGGTCGACTACAGCTCTGCTAATGTCCATCTGCAGGTTGGTGTAGAGAACATCAGAACAGAACAGTCACACATTCACTGCACACACAGACAAAAGTGAGTCAGAAGAGTTCAAATCATCATCTCAGAGCCTTAGAGAACGCTGTAGTGTGGGCAGATCTCAGCTGTGAGGAGGCTCAGACCTGACCCCAAACTATCAACTCCAGATGCTGCTCTGTATGGATTATGGGATTTTTTATTTATTTATGTATTTATTTGTTCTTTAACATTCTGTACCGTATTATTAAGTAGAAAACATGATTGTGTTCTCCCAGTTAAAGTGAGGCTAAGCACGTGTTCAGAGACTAACTCCGCCCACAACTGCACCTCAAACAGACTCGCAAAAGTGGGAGATGCCTGGAGGCTTTTTAAGAGACGCCCAGTGTGTGAACAGACTTTGATTGACAGCTCCAAATATGAACAGTGAGTTTGTGAATGATGTGAGTTTTGTGTCGGAGCCGTCCTGGTCCTGATGTGAGATTTACAGCTGAAGAAGCTACAGCAACAAGTCTTTGTTTACTTGCACGTCAAGATTCTTTTTATATTTACTTTACAAAACATACGTATAAGACGTTTGCTTTAGTCTACATAAGCACATGAGCTTATTATGTGAGTATTTCTAAAAACATAAAAATAAAAAACGACAATGATAAAGTTGCCACAGGTATGAGTTTTGAACCAGCGCATCGTTGTACAAGTTATTACACATTTCACCACTCACTGAGCTGATTGACGGCTGATGTCATTACACAGAGGCTGATTGCTTCAAACTCTCCACAGCAGCGGTGTCAGAGGGAGGAGTTTAGATAAACCATCTGGGCGGCTCGTCTGTCTCGTTAACTCACTGTGACGTCAGCGTGAACTGAAAATACACTGACAGCGTTTGTCCATCGTGGTACAACCGCGGTTTTACACACATAACTGCAAAATGAGCGAGTTTGCACAAAAATGTCCAAAAAAAGGCCTGGAAACAGTAGATAATTCATCTTTGACCTCATATACACAGTCTGACTGTGAAGAAAAGGTGATTCTGAGTTTAGTTTCTCTAACTTACAGATATGATAACTGCTGGGCTTTTGTCCAGGACACTGAGTGTTTTTATACCTGTAGATGTTTCCAGTGACTTCAGAGCAGTTTTGTAATACAGCAGTTTAAATGGGACAAGAGCATAACATTTATACATGATTGCTGAATTTGTAGTTAGATTATGTCCTATATGATGGGAATTTGATAAATTGTATGTGTGTAGTATTGTTATTATTTTTTTTTTTTGGAAATGTTTCAAAGTGAACTGTGTATCCAACACAGATCCTGAGTATGTTCCAAGCACAGCTACATCTGGGTCTGCATCTGTGCATGGCTTTTTTGAGTAAAAGAAAGTAAATTAAAAATCATCATTTACCACGATGATGTTGCCTCAGTTAGAGCTTTGTACAACGACACTCAGAAGCTTCAATGACTTACTACGACCTCAAAGGTGAAGAAATGATTCCGGATCCTGAGCGGGACCCATCACAACACGCTGACTCCTGCCGTCTGAACTCAAGCACGAGCTCTGGACGTCTGGTTTACATTTGGCTTGTGTTTTCTCGGAGCTGCAGACGCTGGTCCCATTTCACGGCTCGAACGTGAACCACTGCAGGCTGTCTAAACACATTCCAGCGCCGCTCCGGAAACAGGGGCCTCCTCCAGGACTAAGCCCGTCTCATCCAGCCCTGATCCTCCCGAGGCTGCTCCATCTCCACCTAAGTCAGTCCAAGCAAAGTTCAGCTGCAGCTAAGACCCGGCAGCACGCCGGCTCTGTGCAGCCAAACAGCACTGTCCTGTCGCTCCAGAAACCAGCTGGTGGTCCAGGGATGTAGACCAGAAAACAGATTCATTGAAAATAGTCTCTTTGATTTAGAGTGAAATGAATCATAGTAACATGTCAAAGATTCAAATAATAATCGAGTTAACTGGTCTTTATACTACACTCTTAAAAATATCTGTAAATAAACGTGAATGTTTTCTGTTTATTTTGACAGATTTTGTCCTGTTTTGGTCTTTTCGTGTTTTAACAGTTCTGTCTTTTCTCTGTAGTTTTATATGAACTGGTCCGTTTCTTAGATTCTACAGGTTTGTCTGTATTTTCTAACTGAAAGCAAAGCATTGTGGGAGGAAAAACAGAGGGAGGAGTCAGCTTGGTGCTGTTCTGGTGAGTAAAAAGTACATATTTCCTTATTTGTTTATATATATCTTTAACTAACAAGTGAACTGTTGGATAATTCTATCACTGATTCATTTAAATTGTGATTTTAGCACCAGAAGTGTCTGACAACTTTGTCTGGACGAGTGTTTCCCTCAGAACTGAGTCAGAGCTCAAACTACAGTATTCTCATGTTTTCATGGATTTGAACAAATAATCATTTATATTTGACATGATTTATATTTGAAGTGTATTTTCAGAGAAAGTGACGTCTGGACAAGAAAACATCTGCTCCTGAAGCTCCTGCAACAGTCTGAGATTCACACCAAAATGCTGGGGTCAGTTTTGAGCCCACTTATACATCTAAGTTTAACCCGCCCCAGCTCCAGCCCTGAACTCACCCATTTTAGTCACTTGAAGCTACAATGTCCCTGTTAATCCTAAAGAAAATGTCCCCGTGTGGCTTTAATCAAAACGTGTGTTTGATACTTTTTCATATTTCATATATAGACAGGAGTTTAAGAGTTTATAAAGTTCATTAAAAATACTGTACAAAACGATTTAAAAACTCTGCAAACAAATATATTATATTAGCTGTAAGGCTAAGTTGGTCAACACATTTAGATTGTGATGAGGAAGTGAAAATAAGAACTATATTTAGCCCAGATCTGCAGCAGTCAGACTTTCTCTCAAACTCTTCAGGAGGTCTCCTTTGGTCCAGAAAGGCATGCTGGGATATGCTCCAACTTTCTTTTATGTTGCATGTTGTGCTGAAAAACATATTATTAATCTTGTGTCATGATTGATGCAAACACTGAGGTTTGACCGTCCCGTGTGATGAGATGTTCATTTTGGAAACAGACTGACTCATTTTGGCTCGCTGAAAGGCTTTTTTGGTCAAGTGACTAAAAGCTGCTTTTTATAGAGCACTCTACCAGAAAGGATCGCTGGAGAAAAGCTAACAGGAGCGTCGGAAAAAGTTCTTTACCAAGCTGAGAAAACACAAAGATCTTTCTAAAGTAAACACTCACAGCAGCAGCTACAAACACGTCCATAGGATTCTTACACTCACTTTTTTCTCTCTTTGAATTTTGTATAACAACCTGGTCACTTGCTGCCGAGACTAAAATACTAGAACCAGTTCACTCTCTTTAAAAAGCCGTACAATTCTGTGTCTAGCTCTATTCAAAATGGCACTGTTTTTAAGTTCTTCATGGACCTGCTCCTCTGTTAAAGACAGTGAGTGGGAGGGCATCAGGTGAGCTACCACACAGACACACTGCAGACTGTGGGAGGGCATCAGGGCCTCAACTAATGTGTTCTTAAGGGATGTTTCCGAACATTTTTGGCATTCACAAAATGTGTTCTTAACAGAAAATGTTGGTCTGTAAGAACAAATCCTACGAACACTGAGGAGCATCGTAAGAACACAAAATCAGCTGTTTCAGAATTTTATTTCTTATATAATTCAGTCAAAAAATGTAATTCCTACATGATTATAGGTTATGTATTTTTGCAAATTTTTTGTATGTAAAAATAATTTTATAAACAAAAACATGTTCAGTTATGCAAAAAAAATGACTCCTTCAATAAACCTGCAGCAGCCTGTCCCAGCCTCAGAGCCTCTGTGTTCTGACCCCCACAGGACTCAGGACCCTGCCACGTTTCCTTTGGCCTGGGTTCACTTTGGAGCGGTTTGGGCCGCTTATGTTAATGATGTGAGTGTTTCCACTGCAGGTCCAGGCTCCTCTGGGCGCCACCGTCGCAATATTGCGACACGTAACTTAACCGGAGAAAACGGCCTGTCTCTCTTGTTAAAATCAAAAACATAGTAAGGTGAAGACAGGGGAACAACAGATTTCTTGGTTTGGCTTGACTGATTGTGAGAACCATAAAGAGTGTATTACAGGTGGTTTATGACTTTGACCGCTGGTTAACTGTGCTCAAGTCTTCTCTATAAAAGGCACCAGAATGAAGCCAAAAACACACCATTGTCCAACCAGAGAGAGATGGAGCTATGGACGCTGTTGTCTTGTGTCTCCAGGTTTGTGTTAAACCTGCGTGAGGAGGGTTAAACTTGTGTGAGGAGGGTTAAACCTGCGTGAGGAGGGTTAAACTTGTGTGAGGAGGGTTAGACCTGTGTGAGGAGGGTTAAACTTGTGTGAGGAGGGTTAAACCTGTGTGAGGAGGGTTAAACTTGTGTGAGGAGGGTTAAACTTGTGTGAGGAGGGTTAGACTTGTGTGAGGAGTGTTAAACCTGTGTGAGGAGGGTTAAACTTGTGTGAGGAGGGTTAAACCTGTGTGAGGAGAGTTAAACTTGTGTGAGGAGGGTTAAACCTGTGTGAGGAGGGTTAAACTTGTGTGAGGAGGGTTAAACTTGTGTGAGGAGGGTTAAACTTGTGTGAGGAGGGTTAAACTTGTGTGAGGAGGGTTAAACTTGTGTGAGGAGGGTTAAACCTGCGTGAGGAGGGTTAGACCTGTGTGAGGAGGGTTAAACTTGTGTGAGGAGGGTTAGACCTGTGTGAGGAGGGTTAAACCTGTGTGAGGAGGGTTAAACTTGTGTGAGGAGGGTTAAACCTGTGTGAGGAGGGTTAAACCTGTGTGAGGAGAGTTAAACTTGTGTGAGGAGGGTTAAACCTGTGTGAGGAGGGTTAAACCTGTGTGAGGAGAGTTAAACTTGTGTGAGGAGGGTTAAACTTGTGTGAGGAGGGTTAGACTTGTGTGAGGAGGGTTAAACCTGTGTGAGGAGGGTTAAACCTGTGTGAGGAGGGTTAAACCTGTGTGAGGAGGGTTAAACTTGTGTGAGGAGGGTTAAACCTGTGTGAGGAGGGTTAAACCTGTGTGAGGAGGGTTAAACTTGTGTGAGGAGGGTTAAACTTGTGTGAGGAGGGTTAAACTTGTGTGAGGAGAGTTAAACTTGTGTGAGGAGGGTTAAACCTGTGTGTGGAGGGTTAAACTTGTGTGAGGAGGGTTAAACCTGTGTGAGGAGGGTTAAACCTGTGTGAGGAGGGTAAATGTCGTGAGGAGGCGCTGCTAACTCTGATCAGGACAGGCGTTAAAAGCAGAAGCTCTCACAGACTCACACTGAGTCTAAATGTTTGATGAACGACAAGACCGGTGCATTTAAAGCCACACTCTGCGGTCAGGAAAAGCCGCTCTCCTCACATTACACACTGTCCCACACTTTTCCTGTAGCTTTAGATAC
The DNA here is from genome assembly GCA_038363315.1 of Mugilogobius chulae. Lineage (NCBI taxonomy): Eukaryota > Metazoa > Chordata > Actinopteri > Gobiiformes > Gobiidae > Mugilogobius > Mugilogobius chulae. The sequence goes on along the minus strand of CM076400.1, from coordinate 16,240,314 downwards.
ACACAGGACTTCAGTCAGTGCTGGGACTACAGTCGATCACTCGGCAGTATTTGGACCAGACCAGGCTTTACATTCACTACGGACCATGTTTAGCCTAAGTCCTGCTTCTTGACCAGACTCAGGTTTTCTCTGCTGCTGTGATGTCTGCAAACGATCTGACTCTTTTGATGGACTCCTCAGTGTGAACGATGAGCCGAGTCACAGACCTGAACCAGATGCTTTATTGATGTTTGAAGAACTGTGGTGCCTCTGTGCACTTTCTGTGTCAGAAAACAACAACAAAAACAGAACAACATCATGACGGAGAAAACAGACCTCGTGACAGATTTTTTAGAACCTTGTTGCCACGGTGATGGATTGGAACTATGTCCAATGTAGTCACTAGATTATATGTTTTTTTACCATTGATTCTCATTGTAGGTTGCTGGTGACTAGAGCCTATCCAGAGACTTTGGGCCTTAGGCGGGGGAACAACCTGGACAGTGGCCAGCTCGTCACAGAGTTAGAGACAGACACAGACACGGTTCACTGCAGGAGAACTGAGCTACACTCTACGTTTTAATGAGTTTAAACAGGTCTGTCTGTGAAAAGAAAGACTTTTGTCTGCAGTTTGACTTGTCACTTTCCTATATTCTGTTTTTTTTTGTTTGTTTTTTTTTCATATTTTCTAGCTAAAAGCAATGCATTTTGGGAGAAGAAAGTGTAGTGAAGGGAAAACTTTAACGTCAGAGTCAGTGGTTGTGTCTGTAGTGCACTAATGTCCAGCAGGTCAAAAGTTCCCACAATGCATCTGGACAAGTAGTGAGTATTGATGGTCACTACAACAGTCGATATAGACCACATTTCACTGCATAAATTAGAAAAACAAAGCAGACAGCAACAACACAACTGAGTGAACGATGACAAAGAGCTGTTGCCTTTAGTGGTGCTCTTTTTAAATATATTCACTTGTCAATAACCAGCTGATGGATATTAAACTATTTACACACACACACAAATATTTACTCACCAATAGTCTGAATTACTTGTACACCAAAAACGCAAATGATATTGTCTTACCGTGGAGCAGGTGGTAATGTGCACGCGGAACTTGCGCTGGACGCCGTCTGGTCCCGGGGCTCAGGCGATGCTTCCAGTGGCCTCGTAGATTTTCTTCACATCGGCTCCTCTCTCACGCAGCTGTTTCCCTCCACACTTGCTCGTTTAGCTGTAAATCCACTCTGGATTCGCCAAAAGTTTTGGAAAGCACCTTTGCTTGTAAGTGTCCCGCAGTACTTTGGTGCCTCGTCGCTGCTTTTGTTAGACAAGACACTGAAAGTGGCGCACAAATCTCTTTCCCGCTTGTGACAGGCGCTCGGAGAGATGCTAGGTTTTTCTGAACAATGTCCAGCTTTTCTTGAAAGGTCTTAAAAAAGGTTTTACTAATAAATTTGCAACCTAATTTCTTCTCTCCCTTTAGCCACTGTGACAAAACTGCTCAAAACAACATTAAGCACAGACAGATAATCAAATGCCGTAGTTATGGTGACGTTGCCGGTGGTCTGCTAGAAGGCCTTGGCGTCGTCAACGTAAAATCTGATTGGTTGAAGCAACAGATTGATACGCTTGTGAAGAGATTCATACTGTCTTCTTGTCTTAAGTTTCCAAAATTGTTTTTCCTTTTGTCAGACAGGAGTGTTTCTTTACCTGCTTTACATGTTTCAGCTACTTCCTGTATTCTTCCTCAGAAGCGTCACTGGTTGGTATGGTGACGTGTCTTGTAGGCTGCTTACACGGTTTTGCCAGACAATAGAGGGAACTTGCGCCCCCTACTGTCTGGCGTCTTCTTGACCCTGGGTCATCCGTGCTGAAAGTAACAAATACCACCGCTGGATCAGGGAGGCCATCGAGATCCGCAAACGAGGAACTAGCAGCATGAATCGTGATGAGGGAGCTTACACCTTATCACACACATGGGATTCAGTCCTGGAGAAGACGCCAGACAGTAGGGGGCGCAAGTTCCCTCTATTGTCTGGCAAAACCGTGTAAGCAGCCTACAAGACACGTCACCATACCAACCAGTGACGCTTCTGAGGAAGGCTACAGGAAGTAGCTGAAACACGTAAAGCAGGTAAAGAAACACTCCTGTCTGACAAAAAGAAAAACAATTTTGGAAGCTTGATACACACTTATGTTAAGAGACGGAGCCTTCAAAACTGATTGTGAAGGCCTCGGGCAGATTTCACTGACCCTGACAACAACTGATGACTGAAGTATGATTGGTTAAAACAATATATTTTGAAACACACGCCTGAAAGCTGCGAAACGATGGGAAATGCTACGAAGAAGCTGATAAATAAGTATAATAAGAATTATTATTAAGCATGTATGCACTAAATATGATTTATATCAGTTTGTTATTTAGATATTTTTAGGCCAGCAGAGAAGGCTTTGCAGGCCCTGACGGTCCGCCACTGAACAAAACACGTTTGAGCTGTAAAAGTCTGTTGTTTAATGAGGGGTTATGATTAGAGTCCATACATAATGTGTCTGTATTGATTAAAAAGTTCATTTTATCAGACATTTGCTGAGCTTTTTTTTTTTTATTCAAGAAGAGTCACTTGATCTTTGTGTCCGACAGACCAAGAGAGTGAACAGGACAGGACTGTGATCTGGTGACTCTAAACTACTCATTTAAATCTATTCTTTCAGATGAAGTTCTCGTTGAGTGAGTTGGATTATTGAAGCTGTGAGTTTGTCTGGATGTTTTTTTCCACAGAACAGAGTCAGGTCTAGAACTAGTCTGATGTTTCTTTTCTATTTGAGCTGTATTTTCAACTCAGAGAAACAAGTCTTATTTCTCTTCCACTAAATTCTCTCTCTCTCTTTTCAGATTAATAACTGTATTTATTTGAATCTCAACACAATCTGTTGGTTACACTCATGTTGTGTGGGTGTGTTGTGGTTAGGGGAGACCAGGGACTGTTGTAACACTTTTTTTCCAAATTGGACACATCAGTTTAATCTTAGTTGAAGTCCTGCTTCAAACTACATGAAAGGTAAGCTGCAGATGTTGTCTTGACATGTGAACAGGTCTGGGTTCTCTAGAGGGATTTATTTTGAAGCTGTTATCATTTCAAGACAAGAAAGTCAAGTGTTAATCTGCCCCACAACATGGGTCAATTGTAACACACCAAGAGGCAAATGGTACACATGAAAGTACAACACTAATATTAATACATTTGACAGACTGAAGGTTGTCCACATTTAAATAACCTTGACTCTGTATTCTTATTATAATAAAACACAAAACTGCTGTGGAACAGTCTGCTCTAACTGTACTTATGTCTTTCTCCAACTAAAATGAGAATTCTTCTGAAAAAAATATGAAGGCTCTGATAAAAATCAGTCAAACAAATGATACACAAACCTTTTTGGACAAAAAAACATAAATCTAAATAAATCCATCCAAAATGAATTGATAAAATGGCCGAGGGGCAGTTGTAACACAGATGAGGGCGGCCATGTTTGGAGGGATTATTTTCTCTGTTACATTCATATTTGTTGTTGTGAAACTTACCAAACACAGACACAAAACCTACAGTATATTTAACCAGATAAAAATGACAGCCACGTCTCAGTCACATCTGTGTCCAGAACACAAACGAGTCATGTGATGTACAACTTTACTGCTCAAAAATGTAAAACGTTTCCTGAAATCTCAAATCTCTTTCCACTCAAACAGCAGGTGGAAATGAAATGAGCAGGTTCTGGTTTCTTCTGCTATGAATGGGAGTTACATTTGCCCCGTGTTACATTTGGCCCCGGGCTCCCCTACAATAAAAGTGAACTATAAGAAACACTGAAGGTTGGTAGCACTTTATATTAACTACACCTTGATTAGCCTTAATAAACTCTTAATAAAGCATGCATAATGAGTTAATTCATCATGAACAAACGAAAAATTAATGGACTAAAGTATTTACTAAGGCTTAGTAACCACTTAATTTCTACAAGCCCAACCCCTCAACCCTAAATCCTAAACTTAGCTCTTTAACAGAGCAATAACTAAACCTTAATAAACTTTTTTATCCATTAATTGATGATGTATTGATGGATTGTTAACTCTTTATTCATGCTTTATTAAGGCTTTACTAAGACTAAATCTGGTGTAGTTATTATAAAGTGTTACCCTGAAGGTTTTGTCTATTTTCGTCATCATTGTTGTTTCCATCTGCAGCGTTGTGTGTTAGTCCATATTCATTTCAAACATCTACTAATGAATGAGTGTGCATAAGACCCCCGCTGTGGTCCTCTGCTGTTTAATCTGTGTGAGTGCGACCCAAACACACCCACGACCCCTGACCCCAGCCCCTCCCCCTCCGCTGTGGCAGCATGAGAAGGGCCCGGTCATCAGCCCGCCTGGCAGAGGACCTCCCCAAACACACACGTCCACTCTCCAGCCCATCCCTCACTTTGGATTCTTTCTTTGGCGTAGTTACAAACCTCTTTACTGAATGATTAGCAGCTTTACAGCACAGCGCAGAGAAAGGGTTAAAAAAGACTACGTAAATGTTGAGTCCCAGACTTGTAGTTGGAGCTGATTGAGTTTTGTGATTTCCTCCAAAAGGTTGTTGTAAAAGCAGCACTTTGTGACAGACAGTGCTCAGGTAAAGTATTGAAAAAGTAATAAGATAACTGACCTTTCACCGAGCCCCGCCCCAAACCGGCTATTGTCCAATCAAACATCGTAGCAACCGTTGCTATGTAAATATGGTCCGTCAGATCTTGAGCTCCAAGCAAGATGAAGCGATGTGTCTACGGTTTATGTAAATGGGACCACAGATACCTCGAAATATTGACCGGAGGAGTTGTGTTTTTTCCATTTCTAAAGCCGTAAACAACTGGAGCAGTGCCTACAATGGATTAAACAGTACGGACGACTCGGGACAGCTCCTCTACCAGCTAAATATATCAAACAAATGTCTGCTCCAAGGTAAAACTAATGTGTAACTATAGCTATGGACTTACTGTTGTTAGATCTAGAGGCAACAACACAAACTAGACCAAACTAGACCATTAGCCTCCATAGGAGTTATGTCCCTTTGTTGTGTATTTTAATGTTTTGAATAAATCCCTCTGCTGCACAGTGAACCCCTTTTGCCTCGATCTAGAGGACATCGCGGAAAAAATGCTTTAAAAAAGTCACTAACGTGAACAGCTGTACTTCTGTCATTGAAGTCTATGGCACGCTGTCATATTTGACGGGCGTAGCAACAGTAACTAAGGGGGGCGGGGATCGACGAAAGGTCATTTGTTACTTTAAGTAAAATTTGGGATGGTTCCCTAAAAAGTGAGTCTTTAGCCCTGAACAATACTCCGGGTTTTATCTAAATTTGGGATCATTTGCTTTGACAGTCCCACTCTTGTTTAGTTTGGACATAGGAGCATGAGCTAAAGAGAGTTCCTGTTGTAATTGGGTTGTATTGTAACTGAATCAAGTTTAAACATTTTCATTCATTATGTAAGTTTATAAATCTGTGAAATTAATATATTTAGGACTTAAGTTAATGAAAACAAATACTTAATTGATGTGTGAATAAGTCGCGTGAATAGGTCATGGAAATGTTGACAATTGTTTTGGAAAAGTCATGGAAAATCATAAATATAATCTGTACAAACCTGTACTTATTACTTTTTGAAAATGTAACTCGTTACACAAGTTAGCTGCTGCTCAAAGAAAGTAACAGTCACTTTACTTTGAGATGACTTTGTGTAATATTGCAAATAGTGATCAGATACACAGTTCAAACTGTTATTATTGGTAAACAACAGGAGAGCTGCTTCAAGTGGCTCGAATCAGATCAAATCAGCACTAAAAGTGACTCTGCTCCAGCTGCTCACTCATGTCCTGCTGATGAGGGCAGTGAGCCTCCACTGCGTGACATCACAGGGTGAGAGGAGGAGGGGCGGAGCCTGGACAGATGATCACACCAGACGACTGCTGCACCGTGACCTCTGACCTCAGGGTTCACAATGCCCCGGGGACGCGTGCATCGCTGGGAAACAGAACACAATAGAACACACTCTGCTCTGCCAGGCCTTTTGCTCATTTTAAACAATATTCACAGCTCCACAAAAAAAACCTTGTGCAACTGGAATCAGGACATGTTCAAATGAGACCTACAAGTGTCTAGTGTTCTTTCTTTCTTTCTTACATTTATGTATTCATTTATTTATTTGCATTAGTCCTTACTAAAGTCAAGACAATAAAACGTTCCATCTGATAAAAGGTCCAGACAAACACCAGAAGAGTTCAGAACATACAGGACGTCACGTGGCAGGAACTTGTTCTGTTGTTTGTTTGTTTGTTTTGTACATGTCTCTTTTCATGTGTGGAAAAGTAATGAGTTACCAGTTAGTTATGACTCCAAACTCAACAGAGGCAGAAGAAGTCATGTTCATGGGGTTTTCACTTGCAAAGAACTACATGAGTCTTCTATTAGTATATTTTTTTTATCCCAAGTACTTTGGCAGTAGTTAAACACTAGCAACGTATAGTCCATTTGAAACAGTAAATAGGTTTAAAACCCTGGATCTGTCTACGAACATCCCATGTCATTTCTAAAAGTCTTCTGTCCCCGTCCTCTCTGACTCGGTCCAGAACCAGGACTGTGCTCTGGGTGTCCTTTCGGTCCAGACATGGTTCATGGTTCTAAATAACTGCACAGCTCTGTTAGATCAGCCACGACAGCGTCTGTTTGTGGATGTTTGGAGTCACAGTGTTGGAGGTGCAGATGGACAACATGCTGTCACATCTCTGCAGATGTCCACCCCCCTCACCCCCCTCGCCCCCCTCTGCCCTCAGGACGTCTGCTGCATGTGCTCCGAGGGGGGCTGGACCTTTAGTTTGGGACATTATTAATGACTTCAATCCATGGAGCTATGCACGAGCACATTTCAGTCTTTAGTGGAGATATTTATGTGGATCAAGCTTGAAAAATGTCCAAAATCACCCTTTCAATAAAAAAACATTTGTAACATCAGAATTCACAAGCAACATTTAAAACAATTGTCCAAAGTCACATTAATAAACTGAACCAAGTCTGATGTCCAGGACCAGAGCCTCAGACCCTCTGTGTGGGCTCCAGGACCACAGCCTCAAATCTATATGTTCATACAGAGAGAGAGAGAGAGAGAGAGAGAGAGAGAGAGAGAGAGAGAGAGAGAGAGAGAGAGAGAGAGAGCGAGAGAGAGAATGTGGGGCAGGGGAGAGGAATGGAGAGAAAAGGGAAGAGGAAACAGGGTTAGAGAGATGAGTATAGATAGATAGATAGATAGACAGATAGATAGATAGATAGATAGATAGATAGATAGATAGATAGATAGATAGATAGATAGATAGATAGATAGATAGATAGATAGATAGATAGATAGATAGATAGATAGATAGTCCTGTCTTTTCCGTTTGCTAAATGAAGGATCTTGTCAGAATCTCAAAATCCTCAGAGGCAAATGTTGTTGTGATTTTGGGCTCTACAAAAACAAAGTGATTTGATGGTCCGTGAGGTGTGGGACCCTCCTCACCCCACAGAAGTCGTCTTTGTGTCAGAGGTGAGAGGTCAAGCCCTTTGTGAGCGCTGCTGTGACCTCTGACCTCCTGTGGTCTTAAATGGAACATCAGCTGAAGTGTAGCTCTCTGAAATGTTTTGGCTTTCTCCGGAATGTTCCAGCGTTTGGCATTAGGCGTGTTTCCATGGAGACACTCTGGAGCAGTTCAGTCTGATGTGCTTGTTCTCTTGTTGCAGGAGGCGTCATGTTTGTGGTACAAACCTCCAAGTGTGATGCTGAAGTTCATTTTGTCGTAAGATGTTTCCATTTCAAACAATCAAGTCATTCCTTTGTTTATTAAATAATATTAACAATAAATAAATAAATAAATGTTTGTAGCGTTTGCACCTCCAACACCAACAGAAACGTTTTACTGCTGCACAATAAGCACAAAAACAACATTTTTCTGTTTGATACTGCTATGTCAATTAGACATGTGATATATACGTATATGTTTGATTTATTCCAATAGTTTGTCTCTCTAACTCTCCCTGCCAAGGACGAAAATATCAATAAATGACCTTTAATTCTCTGTGAGGATGTTGGTCTCTGTTTCTCGTGCTGACTTTGTTTACAGTCAAACACACTCAAGTAAAGACCTGCAGGGGCCTGGATTTTCATGACCGCTCCCGCCCGATCCCGACGCCCCCGTGTGCCTGCCCGCCGAGAAACCCTCGCGGGTCCTGAATTTTTTAGGACTTGAGTCCACAGGCTCACGTCAGTCATTTTTGTAGACTACTGTATATATATCCACACTGTAGTGAAGACCTCAGACATTTACTTTAACTTAACAAATCCATGAGCACAATCGTAGCTAGAAACATCAAGCTAGCACAGAAAAGACTTAGTCGCTATTGCTTAGTCAAAGCGTGTAGGTGTAGAGAATGTGCGGCGCACAGAGAAGGAGCGTCGTAGTTTCTTGTGACTGTTGCAGTGAAAACACACTTTACTCATGGCACAATAACTTTGGCGATTAGAACTTCAAAATTCCTTCATGATCTGTGAACAGGTGTAAACCTAAAGCCGTCCCGTCTGAAGAGGAGACCAGCTAATCTGTGCTGTGCTCCGTCTGCGTCTTTTCAAACTCTGCCCCCCCACACACACACACATACATAACCCCCCTCACACACACACACACAGGAGGAGTGTGCCAGCCGTGGGGGGTCTGAGACATGCTCCGCTCTGCAAACATAAGCATTAACACTTAACACTGCTGAGTCAGGAACTATGGAACTAAGGAGTGTCTGCAGTGTGTTCTGAACTATTGTATTCTCCTCCAAATTCAAAATTCTAAAGTGAAGACACTCCAGGTGAACGGCTGTGAAGATTATCAATGTGAAACATCCTCTATACCAGTGAATCTCAAAGTGTGGTCCGCGGACCACTAGTGGTCCGCCAGCGCCACCTAGTGGTCCGCGTGAAGATTGACAGTAAAATAGAGTTTAGACCGGGCCCAAAGAAATCCAGCATGTCCTGGCCTGAGCCCGCGCACGTGTCCAAACCCGACTGATAATTCTCTGTGTGTTTGAGCCCTAACCAACCACTCACTGAACTGGCATTTCATTGACAGAAAAGCACATTAGTCTCATGTGTTTACATGTTTACAGTGTGTCTCTAGAACTGAAAGTGCGTTTCCTACCGCACGTCTCTCTCTTATTTTTCTTCTTTTATCACTGTGCGTAAAGTGTGTGCTTTCTTTCTCTCATGCACATACAACACAAGCCTTCTGTCTCTTTCTCTTCACTCCACATCATACACGCGCTGTCACTTCTCACGCCGTTTTGGCGACTTCATCCACTCGCATTTTGTCACCGCGGGGGTTTTGCGCTGTATTCTAGCGCAGCTGTCAATCATCTGTGGAACAAACGTGTTCTTGCGGCTCTGCGTCTTGGCCCGAACCCGGCCCTGCACGACAACCTACTCCGTAATGCACGGGCTTAACGTGAGCCCCAGAGTCCAGCACTGTAAAGAGCTCATGCGCAAAAGTTTTTGTTTTCTTTAAATACGAGTGAAGATTGCAAGCTGACGAAATGGGCCCCTGCCATTCTCAAATCGCACGTCGCTTTCCAAACGCACCAGTCTCTCTCTCTCTCCCTCTGCCCGTCTCTCAGACCCTCGGCACAACTTGGCACTGGAGAGAGAGACGTGCGTAAAGCTGCTGCCTGTGACTAAACTGACCTCGCCTAATTAAGCCAAAACATAAAGAATCCAGAGCTTTGTGAGTGTTTTGACGAACACAATGACACTCTACTACTCACAAGCTTTCACCCACTTTTTATTTCACGAAGATAGACTTTATTTTCACGAAGTTATGATTGTTTCTGACTTTACTGAAAAATGCCGTTCATGTCAATGGGGCGCGCAGCGTTATAGCGGAACACATTGTGGAGCAATTCATTCGCTGTCCCAGGACACAGGACATGTAAAAGTGATATTAAGGGTGAGTCCAGACGTCCTGATCCATGTTTTTGGGAAGCCTATGGTGTTTCAGAGCTCTTGCTCTGTCATTGCTGCATAAAGGCTCTGTGCCTGTCACGTCTCTGCGCTGGAAGAGCAGGGTCATAAAGGAGACGTATGAAGAGCTCAGCATACTCAAGATTGCAGGAAATTACACTGATTTTAGCCAAAATCTCCTAGGGAGAGCCCTCAAGTTTCAGTTAAACATGCAACACAGACCAAAATCAAACTCTTAGGTCACTCTTTATTGAAAAAATTGTAAAAATCCCTTTTGGTCTCAGATTGCACAATAAATAACTTAACTGCAAAAGTGAGAGAAAGTGACTTAAACACTGATCTCCTGTCATTTACTTAAGCACCATGTTAATGTTCTCAGTCTCAAATGAATTTTATATTTAGTTAAAAATATTCTCATGATTATTGTTTTTAAAATGAACTTGAAGTCCAGTTGTTCAAAAACAAAGAACATTTTGAAATAAAATACAATTAAATAACTTAATCTGTCATTTATTTTTATTAGGCATACATAGTGTATTAAAAAAGTAATACAGTAAATCTGTGCAATGTATTAAACGTGGTCTGGTAAACCAAGTTTGTAGATTAGGTGGTCCTTATGAATTTACTTTTTGATAAAGTGGTCCTCGGTCTGAAAAAGTTTGAGAAACACTGCTCTATACTCACACAAATGTAAGGAAACGCTGTATAATACAGTCAAATGTGTAATACAGTCTGTATTTTGAAAGAAACACACTTTATTTCCTGCATTCTGGTGCATTTTAGAAGCTCTAGGGCACAGACAAGTGCAAGTATAATTGGCATATAAAGAACAACTGAGCTTGTTTGTTCAGTTAGTTAATTTCAATGTGTAGATCAGTGGCACCCAAAGTGGGGCCTGGGGGCCAAACTCGGCCCTCTAAGGGGTTTATTTTGGCCCCCAAAGAGGTGCTGAGATTTGTTAAGAATGTCTGTCTGATTAAAAAGATTGTCAAAGTACACCAAATCACTTTTATTCTGCTATTCTGCTCATCAAATACAAATTGATGACAATCTTATTTGGAAAATTCATTCTGTCTTCTTCTTAGTTTATCTTTATTTTTCTTGTAATAAGACAGTTGTAATAAGACAGTTGTAATAAGACAGTTGTAATAAGACAGTTGTAATAAGACAGTTGTAATAAGACAGTTGTAATAAGACAGTTGTAATAATACAGTTGTAATAAGACCGTTGTAATAAGACAGTTGTAATAAGACAGTTGTAATAAGCTAGGTGCTCATTTACCTGACAGTTTGGGCGGCAGGACGTCCTCCTTCGTCAGAGGTGAGTCTGGTGTTGTGACGTCTCTCTTATAGAATCTTCCCAGACGTGGCCAGTTTGACAGATTTGTCAGACTGACCACGTCTGCCCCCTGGTGGTCTCTGGAGAAGTGAGTCCCAGGTGTGAGCCAAAGAAAAAGCTCCTTCGTCTCTGTTGATGGTCTTTGTGCCTCACTTCCTGATCCTTATTACGACTGTCTTATTACACAAAAAAATAAAGATGATCACAATCTTATTGCAAATGATCTTTATAGATACAACATAAAATTAGGTTTGGCTCATGTTACAGAATCATTCATATTGGCCCTTCAAGGATAATATGAATTTTGGCTCATTGAGGAAAACAGATTGGGTATCCTTGGAGTAGATAAAAAAACTTAGATTATAATATAATATACTTGACAAGATGAGAATACTTTTACCTAAAGCATGAGTTTCACAACATCCAGTCTATCAACTTAAGAAGAAATCTGATTCTGCCCGAGCCTAGATATTTTGTATTTAAGCCCATATTCTTGTATTCTCACACACATTTGCCTTTGTTTCATCACTGTTAAGTGCTAACAGCATTTTCTTACCATTTTTTTTAAAGGTGGAGTAGTTGATTTTCACACTGCAAACACGATATAGGTTTTAAATCTGACAACTTCCTCTCATAAATCCTTCAACACATTGTTCATATTGATATTAATTCATTTTTGGTTGCAGTTATTGCTTCTAAACTGAAACTGAAGAGGACCACGAACACAACAGAATTTGGCCTCTGATCAGAACTGATATTCTGTATTATTTAATTCAGACAGTCTCATTTAAAATGAAACCAATCAGGCTGCTGGACGGCCAGACGGAATGTGAGGTTAGTGAATAATCCATCTGCTGGACAGGTACACACACACTTTGACTGTGAGAAAAGTGGATTCTGCGTTTAGTTTCACATTTCAGAATCAACTCACTGTTCACTGTGAGATCTTCTGATTACAGTGATGTCATGAAAACGCTGTACAAATGAACTGAACAGGAAATACTTTCTCTGTGTTTCTGATTTATTGTATTTTATGAACTTAATTTATTTCCACTGTGGATGGGCTTTTTAAATTTCGTTGTGCAGGTTGTACAATGACAATAAAGATATTCTATTCTATTTACCCAGTTTATTTGAACTGTTCACATGTTAGCGACTTAACAGAGCTAAACAGGAAGTGTGCTGCCAACAAAAGTGGGCGGGGCAGAATATGTTAGTAGATATTCAGGTTAGAAAAGATTGTCTCATATTTGCATTTTGAAGGTTTTATTTGCGTTTCAATCTCACTAACACTGCCCTGTATGCACATAGTTCTGGTTTTGTCCTGTTCACATGCAGTGTCTTGACAAAATATATTTCTGACTCAAGCACAAGCCTCCACTCTCCACAGAAACCCGATGTTCCTCTGCAGTTGTCACTCGCTGTGATTGCCTTTGACTGTTCACACATGACAGTGACTCCTCGGGGGCCCCAGGTTTACCTCAGGGGCCCGCGCTTCACCTGAGCGCCGTTGTCTCAGAGTTTAGCGGTGACAGCGTGGGAGAGTGAGACACCAGGGGGGCGGGTTTGTCTCCTCGCACATCAAAGCCACGAGGAGACGATCTGATGAATATGGATTTCCCACATTCCAACCCAAAACAACGCTGACCTCCTTCTGCAGCGTCAGACCCAGCGCCGAGTCTTTTCATCAACGCGCTTTCAAAACACGGGATAAGACTGAGTTTGGAAATGTCTGCAAGTTTTTTGTTTTTTTTTATCAAGAAAATGTAGGATTGAGCAGGAAAAAGTTGAACTCTGTCTGTCTCTCTGATTCTGACTTTATTTACAGTCAAATACAGATTTCAAACAGATTACAGGCAAAACATGTTGGACTAAAAACACAGTTGAGTAAGTTTAGAGCAGATATTTGATCTTTAAAGTGAAGAAAAGCCGATCCTACTGGACTAGGACTCTGAGGAGAACGACACATGCAGCGACTCTTGAAAAGTGTCAGAGGAAGTCAAACTACTGGATTTCTTCAATCTAATCTCTGCTCCATGAAAGAGACTGAATCTAGAGAATCTGCATCAGAGAGTAGAAAACGTCTGGAACAGCTTTTGTTGGTTTAATCATAAACCTCCTGTTTTTATCGTAAAGACTTAATTTCATTGTAGTGGCTCAGATTCTTTCACCAAAAAGTAGAACAGAGGAAAATAACACTGACATGAGGTTTGCAGTAGAAAAGGATGTTTTCTCCAAAGTTTCTCGTCAAACGCTGAAACCTCTAACCCGTCTCACTCCAGATGGATCTGTGTTGAACTCTGAGTTCTTCCACAGTCTCCATCTGGAACTTGACTCACTGAAAGTGTTTGGGAAAAGGTGGGATGTTTAGTGAAACATAACGCTAACCCAGCTCGAAGTCTGATTGGGTGTGGGGCCAACCCTATTTGTGCTTAGCCAATCACAGCGACAAATTGTAAAGGTGTATCCAATGTTCACATGGGATAGAACAAGTGTCACACATACTGCTCTTCTTTCAAAAAGAAATTACAGCAGAAACACGTACATCCACGGGAGCAGCCATCTTTGTTTAGCTTAAATCAGACTCGGCGCTAACAGCTGTCTTAGCCCTGCCCTGCTACAATGTGATTGGGCCTTAGAACCACGCTGCTGTGATGTGATTGGGCCTTAGAACCACGCTGCTGTGATGTGATTGGCTCAAAACCACGCTGCTGTGATGTGATTGGGCCAATGGAGCGGCTGGAAGGCCAGATGGTTTATCTTGAGTTTGCAAATTCACAAATATCTTGAGATAAACCATCTGACTCTATGGAATCTAATGAAAACAAGGAATTTCAAAAGCCTTTAAAAGGGAACAGAATAATGTAGAAGAACAACTCTTGTTTTGAATGAAAGAAAACACTTGTGATGAACCAGCTACAACATCAGATTTCCTCCAACTGCTGAAGGTTCCCACCAATCACAAAGTACTGTCTGCAAACAGAGGCGCAGTGTCAGACAGAGTCAAAGGAAATCTGCATAAGGACCACTACAGTCACAAAGTTCTCTCCAGAGACCGCTCCAGGTAGAGCATAGAACGGATTAGTGTGTGTAGTTTTAGTCCTCTTATTGGTTGAATTGACAGTTTACTGATGTGAGAGGCATTATATGTTCACAGTAAAGCTGGAGGATGCAATGTTAGGCTATAAAATAAAAATGAAAGACATTTCAAAAGATCTTCTGGGACCCAGTAGCACATGGTTCACGGTGGTTGGCTGATTTAAGGATGGCATCATGCAGCAAATTTGATTAGTTTGTCCCAAAAAATGAGCACTTGTCTCTCTAAGTAGCACCACGTCCTGACTGCATCTACAACCAGCCTATAGGTCTGGAGCTGTGTCGACTCAAACAGAAGCACACCAGTGTGACTGCAGGTTAACATGATAAAGCAGTTTGACATTAGACGAGGTGAACGTTCTGCTGATCTCAGATTAACTCGTCTTCTTTAACTGTAAACAGTAAAAGCCTGGATGAACTCGTCTCCTTTTCAGACCCATGAATCTAGTCTGGTCTGGTCTGGACCAGTCTGGACTTGGTCTGAGGAAGAAGAAGTTTGATCATAAAACTCAGGGACATCACAGTGAACATTTATCTCAATATTTGACTCACTCAGGTTTCTAATGAGTATACTGTATATTCATACACTTCCTGATTATAAATGACATCGTGGGAATATGCCTGGCAGCCATGTTGTAGCCTGAAGCTGAGCCGCTGTCGTTTCTTTGATATGTATGAGGTTTGTCGCTCCACTGCTGTCTCATCCAGACACATTAGTTTGAACACGTGTCACTTCTGCAACACAAAATAAAAGGTAGAATTACCACAAAACGTCAAAATGTACAATAAGCACATTTCACTTCTTTTTTGCGTCAATGTGCTACAAAAAAACAAACGTTAAATAACCATGAGTTTAGTTTGGAGCCACATGGCCTCATTTTGTTTGAGTTGAATGGGTTAAACCTGTTAAACCCAAAGACAATGTGATTATTGTATGTTTGGACTTTTCTTTGCCCATTGACATAAAAAAGGTGTGAAAACGTGCTCATCATGCTTTTGACATTACGTTTATATACTGTATGTGCATTATCAGATAAACTCACCAATTCAATATAGAACAACATTCTGTGTCAATATTTAACACCAGGTCAAACGAGGAAGAAGACCTACAGTCTCAACCTGGTTAGTTCTGAAAGTTCTGGTGGTAGATGTTTCTCATAGTTTTACGGCAGTGACTTTGCAAAATAGGAAGAAATTGACAAAAAGTAGAAAAATCATTCCTGTCGTTCTGCAGAATTCCTCCAAATCCAAATGTATCAAGTGTTAGAAGATATTATCATGTCTGTGTCATTCACAATGTGGCTTTGACATAGAAAAGACAATCCTCATGAAAACAAGTCAAATGTTGAGTTAAATCTTAAAAAGAGTCATGTCTAGTTGATCCTCTGTCATTTGGGTTGCAGAAATTGTATTCATTATTTATTTTGTAATTTTATATATACAATTTAAACTACTTGGAACTAAAAGCAGATGACTCAGACTTGTCTCTTTGACTCAGGACTTGACTCAGACTTGTCTCTTTGACTCAGGACCTGACTCAGACTTGTCTCTTTGACTCAGGACTTGACTCAGACTTGTCTCTTTGACTCGGGACTTGACTCAGACTTGTCTCTTTGACTCAGGACTTGACTCAGACTTGTCTCTTTGACTCAGACTTGTCTCTTTAACTCAGACTTGTCTCTTTGACTCAGACTTGTCTCTTTGACTCAGACTTGTCTCTTTGACTCAGGACCTGACTCAGACTTGTCTCTTTGACTCGGGACTTGACTCAGACTTGTCTCTTTGACTCAGACTTGTCTCTTTGACTCAGACTTGTCTCTTTGACTCAGGACCTGACTCAGACTTGTCTCTTTGACTCAGACTTGTCTCTTTGACTCAGGACCTGACTCAGACTTGTCTCTCTTTGACTCAGACTTGTCTCTTTGACTCAGACTTGTCTCTTTGACTCAGACTTGTCTCTTTGACTCAGACTTGTCTCTTTGACTCAGGACCTGACTCAGACTTGTCTCTTTGACTCAGACTTGTCTCTTTGACTCAGACTTGTCTCTTTGACTCAGGACTTGACTCAGACTTGTCTCTTTGACTCAGGACTTGACTCAGACTTGTCTCTTTGACTCAGGACTTGACTCAGACTTGTCTCTTTGACTCAGGACTTGACTCAGACTTGTCTCTTTGACTCAGGACCTGACTCAGAATTGTCTCTTTGACTCAGGACTGACTCAGACTTGTCTCTTTGACTCGGGACTTGACTCAGACTTGTCTCTTTGACTCAGACTTGTCTCTTTGACTCAGGACTTGACTCAGACTTGTCTCTTTGACTCAGGACTTGACTCAGACTTGTCTCTTTGACTCAGGACTTGACTCAGACTTGTCTCTTTGACTCAGGACTTGACTCAGACTTGTCTCTTTGACTCAGGACTTGACTCAGACTTGTCTCTTTGACTCAGGACTTGACTCAGACTTGTCTCTTTGACTCAGGACTTGACTCAGACTTGTCTCTTTGACTCAGACTTGTCTCTTTAACTCAGACTTGTCTCTTTGACTCAGACTTGTCTCTTTGACTCAGACTTGTCTCTTTGACTCAGGACCTGACTCAGACTTGTCTCTTTGACTCGGGACTTGACTCAGACTTGTCTCTTTGACTCAGGACTTGACTCAGACTTGTCTCTTTGACTCAGGACTTGACTCAGACTTGTCTCTTTGACTCAGGACTTGACTCAGACTTGTCTCTTTGACTCAGGACTTGACTCGTACTTCAGATCCAGCTCCAGTGACTGATGTTGCCAGATCCTGAGGTAAACTGGACGTTCCCACACGAGCCCAGATCCCAAAATGGTCACGTCTCCGTCTAAAGTAAACAGCAGTTGTTTCAGTGATGAAGTCGTCGGCTAAGCTCAAACCTTAACCTCCAGTCTTCACCAACATATTTCACCCAAACACACTTCAGACTGACGTTCCTGCAGCGAGACGGATGGAAAATGGTTGTAGAGTGGAATTCCAGAGTGAAGCAGCGGCAGCAGAGAGGTGCACTGTAAAAACAACATCCAGTCGGACTTTTGAGAGTGGTTTAGCTCGGGTCAGTTCAATCAGATGAAAAAAGACAAAACATCTTAAATGTCAATGAGACAAAACTAAATCTGTTTGTTTTGGACAGTGTAATGGATTTGTAATACTAAACCAGGACTAGACCAGGACTAAAGGGGGCCTAAACTAGTACTAAAGGAAGGCTGGATCAGGACATAAAACTGGGCTCTGATTGTGAAGACAAATGCTGGAATAAACCAGGACTAGACCAGGTCAAAAACTGGACCAAGAAAAACTAGGCCAGGAGTAAACGTAGACTTGGCTAGGACTAAATCTGGAGAAGACCAGGACTAAGACTGAACTAAACCAGGACTATCAGGACTAAAACTAGAATAAACCAGAACTAGACACGTAAACAAGGTCTACAACAGGACTACATCGGGACCTAAACCAGATTCTATCTGCAAAGACTAACGATGAAAACAAACAAGACTAGACCAGGACTAAAACTCTACTAGACCAGGACTAAATATGGTTTTAAACCAGCACTAGACCCACACTTAAACAGAACAAAACAGGACCAGGCCAGGTCAAAAACAGGACCAAAAAAGGACTAGGTTAGGACTAAACTAAAACTGGTGTCAACCAGGACTTACTAAATCAGGACTAAAACTACAATAAACCAGAACTAGACCAGGATTAAAACTGGACTAGACCAGGACTAAAACTGGACTAGACCAGGACTAAAACTGGACTAGACCAGGACTAAAACTGAACTAGACCAGGACTAAAACTGAACTAGACCAGGATTAAAACTGGACTAGACCAGGACTAAAACTGAACTAGACCAGGACTAAAACTGGACTAGACCAGGACTAAAAGTGGTCTTAGCCTGTTAAGCCCTAGCCCTATTTTTATATTTTCTTGGTATCTTTAAACCAAGACTAGACCCAATCTAAAACTGTGCTAAACCAGGACTATCAGGACTAAAAAAGGTCTTTAACATTCTTAAATCTTAAATCTAACAGATTTGTCTCTTGTTTCTAGGAGATCTGGACTTGCTTTAAGTATTTTAAGATCATTTTTTCCAGTGTAGAGGAGGAGGGAGTAATATTTATTTTGGAAAGAGCAGCGTGTCTGTCCGCCCCCTCACACACATGTACACACACACACACACACACACATAACCCACACGGACCACTCCACATCAGCAGAAACCCGACACCAGGCTCCAAAAGCAGACAATGGACTCTTTTATGGCACCAATCACATCCGCCATCTCCAACGCAAACTGGAACTCACCGGGACTGACCTGGTGTTTACTGAATTTAAAGAACTGATGCTGTGGAAGTCATTATCGCAGGGAAACGGAGGTTGTGTTTTCTTCAGTCTGATAATATTTGTGGGAGGAAGTGTCCATCACATTAGACCACATGTTCTTCCTGCAGTCACATGATGTGTTTCATGGAACTGGTTGATTGGATGTACTGTTTGTTTGTTTGTTTGTTTGTTTGTTTGTTTGTCTGTTTCTACATGCCTGCGACTGCTTCTTGTCTCTGTCCAGCTCTTTTCTCTTCTGAGATGTGTCGTGATCAGGCTTTGTTAAACTCATGTGTCCACATACAAAAGCACAGTAATAGAACCAGGGACATTCTGCGTGGATGGGAAAAGTGGGATAAACACTCCAGTCACTCCAGGAAGGAAACCTAACTTAACCCTAACCCTAACTACATATTGTTTTAATAAAGAATATCATCCTAAGTTCTACTACTATAAGTTAAGCTGGACAGTCAGATGGTTTATCTCATGATATTTATGAATTCACAAACACGAATGATCGTATTTGCTAAAGATTCTTGTACACATCCAAACAGTTTCTGTGACCTGGGCGACACGGTGGTGCAGTGGTTAGTGCTCTGGCCTCGTAGCAAGAAGGTCCTGGGTTTGACTCCTTTCTATGTTCATGTTCTCCCCGTGTCTGCGTAGGTTTCCTCCTACAACTAAAAACATGTCCAATGTGCAGTGATTGTGAGTGACAGCTGGAATTCACTTTCTGAATTCACTTCAAAGACAATGCAAAAAGAGGCTGGAATTGTATTTAGAAAAATGAAATCGTGATCTGGCTCCAAGAAAAGTGTGGTGTGTATTTTTGGTCACGTCGCCCAGGCCCAGGGTACATGCTCCAGAGAACTATGTTTAGGAAAAGGGTGAGGGTGAGGTTCAGATGAAGGTTTGGGTAAAGGTTAAGATAAAAAATATAACCGTTTAAACTCATTACCATGGCAACCTCCAGATCAAGAACAGGAAGAGATCAGTTTGAACAACAGTCAAGGAAACACACTATCAAACTGCTCTATCTCTCTCTCCCTCTCTCTGTTCTGTTTCTCTTTCCCTCTACTTTCTTTCTTTCTATCTCTCCTTTGGTTCTTTTTGCCAGTTCTATCTCTCACTCCCTCATTTCAATTCAATTCAATTCAAATTCAATTCAATTCAAAGAACTTTATTTTTCCCGTTAGGGAACTTCACTTGTGGTCCGACACCCACAAACACACTTAAAAGCATACAATACAAATAAAATTTTTAAAATAAAAGATTAAAAGTTAAGACAAAGAAATCAAACCAAAGATGATTAGTAAAATCATTGCTTATTTAAAAGTCTAATAGATGTTGGCACAAAGGAGGACATTGCCCGTTTAGTTTTTAAGACGAGGGAGGCAAACCTTCTTCCAGATGGGAGCAGTCTATACTGATCATGGAGGCTGTGAGTGGTGTCTGAGCAGATTAGAGAAGCCTTTTTTAGTGCCAGTGTTTGGAAAACTGTTCCAAGATGAACTTGTGGCACACCGATAATTTTTTGGCTCATCCTGATGATCTTTTGTAGGGGGCTCTTAGTCATCTCTCTCACAGAACCAAACCAGGCCAGGATGCTGAACGTTAAAGAAGACAAGATAAAGCTGTTATAAAACAACTGGAGAATCGATTTGTTCACCTGCAGCCTTTTCAGCTTTCGGAGGAAATGCAGATGTTGCTGACACTTCTTGAAAATTCGATCAGAGTTGCTTTTAAATGTCATTTTGTGATCAATGAGTGTCCCTAAATACTTGTACTCCTCCACCCTTTCAATTACTTGGCCATCTAATTGAAGTGATGGAAGGTCAACAGGAGCACGACCTGTTGACCTTCCACAGGTCGTGCTCCTGTTTTCTCTCTCTTTTCTCCTTTTCTTCACTGCCTCGTGTCTTTCTTTCTGTCCTTCTCTTCTCATTCTCTTTCTCTCCTGTTCCCCCCTCTCCTCTCACATGCTCGCTGTCTGTCCTTTTCTCTCTCTCTCTCTCTCTCTCTCTCTCTCTCTCTCTCTCTCTCTCTGTCTCTCTCTCTCTCTCTCTCTCTCTCTCTCTCTCTCTCTCTCTCTCTCTGTCTCTCTCTCTCAAACAAGCAGCTCAAATCAAATGCAAATGTGAGTCAGAGGAGGAGCTGTTTGGGCACGTGAGCTCTCTCTCTCTTTTCCTTCTCTCTCTCTCTCTTTCTCTCTTTTCTCTCTCTCTCTCCTTAATGTTTTTTTTTTTTTTTTGCTGAACTTGTTTAAATACATTTTGAATAAATGTCTTGGTAAAGTTCCTCCTTCGCTACCCTCCCCCTTCACTCTCTCTCTCTCTCTCTTTCTTTCTGTCTCACTTTCTCTCTCTCTTCTTTCCCTCTCTCTTTCTCTTTTCTCTCTCTCTCTCTCTCTCCTTAATGTTTTTTTTTTTGTTGCTGAACTTGTTTAAATACATTTTCAATAAATCTCTTGGTAAAGTTTCACTACCCTCCCCCTTCTCTCTCTCTCTCTCGCCCTCTCTTTCTTTCTGTCTCCTTATCCTTATTGTTTTTCTTACTCTCTCTTTTCTCTGTCAGAGCAGGTTTTCTTCAGTTTCTTCCTCCTGCTGTGTTTGTCAGACTAAACCCTCTGATCTGTGATTGACAGTGTCTAGTTTTCACTCCTTTGGCTTCATACTGTATATCAGGTACAAATCATGGATGTATCATTAACATTATGCATTTTGGTCACTTCAAACTGTCACTTCAAACTAACTTTTCCAAACAGTGTTGAGCCTAGTCCATCGCTCTGCCCACGCTGTTTTAATACGTTTTTTGTTTTTTTGTTTGTTTTGATGAAAGGTCGCTTGGCCTGGTCGTTCCATCTCTGAAAATCTGCCGGTATGGTAAAATGGGACATGATCTGGACAGACAATGCCTCATTTGGATCTATTGAAATGCTTGTAGCTGTGTTTAAACCACTGATGTACGACGTGACACTGGAGGAGGACAGAGACAGCAAGAGAACTGTCTGGAGGAGGAGAAAGTTGTGTGATCGAGTAAGCTACGTTTTAGAAATGCAGCAAGACTCCGTCTCCATCTTTTTTGCAAAAAAAATGGGAACACAAAGGCTGCGTAACGTTCACACTGCAGGTCAGTTCCGATTTTCTTTTGCCAGTATGCAACCTGTATCTGATTTGACCATGGCAGTGTGAACGGCACTATTCTGATTTGTTTTAAATGCTTTCACATGGTGAAATAAATTCCATTTTTTCAAAATGACACGCAACACTTTCATATGGGGAACTAAATGAGATCTTTTCAAATGTGACTCCAGTCTGAACGCTCATGTCTCATTCATCCGACTTTTACGTCACAAAACTCAACAAGTCAAAGCAGAAACAGAAAACTGTCAATGGAGGAGAGAGTCATAAAGCTGGATGTTTTCAACTCTTTGGACTTCTTAACCCTTTAACTGCCTCATCAAGAAAACAACAAGGAAAAAAACAGTTATTTGCATTTCTTTTGCCCTTAGAGGAGTCATGAGCTGAATCTTTCTACAGACCTTGTGGTTTTGAAATGATGGATCTCAAACGGTCGAGATGTCACTTAATGGTTAAAGTACCAAACGTCATACAAATACTTTGAACAATACATTGATTAACATAAAGAGCTAATATATAAAGATATAAAGAACAAAAACTCTTTATTTCTTTGAATATGGAACAAACAATCTCTTATTTTTATTACAAACAAGGAGAATTTTGCTTCGAATGAGAAAATATTGAATTTCTAATTTTTCCATCTGTATAAAGTAAAACAGCACAAAAAGAACTTCTGCTTATGTTCAAAAGATAAAGACATGTTTGTAAAGCTTTTATAATACTGCATTTATCATTTCAACATCTCAACTCTCCTCACATGAGCCATGTTTATGATCAACTGATCAAAAGTTGACCAGAAACATGTTGAGTAGCTGCTAGTTTCTATTTGAACTTAGAGAAAACATCACAGAAAATCATCAGCTAACACAATAACATATCTGTTCTCTCATGTGTGTAGTGGTGCATCATCACATGTTTGGTGTGTGTATTAGATCCAGTTAACCTCTGGTGATGTGCTGCTAAGCATTCTGGTTTGTATTCAAACACAGGTAAACGCTGCATTTGCACCTGAACACTCTCTTTGGACAAAGGTTGTGTCGTTCTCACTTTTCCCTGTGAAGAGGCCAGAGTCCCAGGATGTTTAGAACACATGTGGGTGTGTTTTTTGTTGATCTAGTTCAAACTGTGAGCGATACCAGGTGGAACTGTTAAATACATATTTATTTTGAAGGAGTCTCCACTTCATTCAGGCTTTTCAAAAGAGCTTTCTCTAGCAACATCTGCTTGTGATGGTAAAATCAGAATCTTCTACTGGATCATTGTAAACACTCAGATCACCTTCAGATTCCTCAGGATGTTTTGGTTCAAACGTCACCTTGTGCAGCTTTGCACCACAGAAACATTTAGAGTCCATTTCAAAGTCGTTTAACAATAAATTAATTCATGAATAAAAACCTCTGACAATGGTAGAAGTAATAATACACCAGACTGTCATTATTATTTATCACAATTATGCTTCCCACAGTTATTCTATGGTTTATAATATTTACTTATGTAATAACTCAGATCAAACAAAAATGTGCATATAAAGTAATTATCTCAGCCTAATCATAATGTATAACAATGTAATTACACTTGGAGCGTTTGGGGACTGTCCAGCCTGAACGCAGCAGAGTCCCAGAGGAGAGTGAACAGGGACGATCAGCAGAGACGAGTAGGAATTCTGAGTTGGAAAGTTGTTTCAGTGGGAATTTACAAGTCAGAAATGTGAGCTCCGAGTACGTCTGGAACGCCCCTCGATCCCATCGCTCTCCTTCCTTCACTTGTTTTCTCTTCTCTCTCCCTCTGCACTTTTCCTTCACCTCCTCTTTCTCTTCAAATTCCTGTTTTTTTCTCTCTCCTTCTTCTGCCTCTGCTCCATTTTGCTCCCACCTTCTCTTCGACTGTAGTTACTGTTTTTTTTTTTCATTCTCTTTCCGTCTCTCTTTTCCTTCTCTCTTTCACTCCATGCCACTCCCACCTTCTCGTCTGGCTCCTGTTTTTCTCTCCCTCTCTCTTCTCCTCGCCTCTGGCCCCTCTGCTTTTCTTTCTTCACACTCCCTCTTTTCTCTCTCTCCCCTCATCCCAGCTCCTTCTCTTCTTATCTTATCTCCTCTTCTTTCTTCTCCTCTCCTTTCCTCTCATCTTTTCTTCTCTCCTCTCCTCTTTTCTTCTAGTCTCTCCTCTTCTTTCCTTATTTCTTCTCTTTTCTCCTCTTCTTTTCTCTTCTCTCCTCTTCTCTTTTCTTCTCTCCTCTTCTCTTCTCTTTTCTCCTCTTCTGTCCTCTCCTCTTCTCCTCTCCTATCTCCTCTTTTCTTTTGTTCTCTTTCCTCTCCTCCTCTCTTCTCTCCTCTCGCTTCCTCTTTTCTTCTCTCCTCTTTTCTCCTCTCTTCTCTTCTTTCATCTCCTCTATTCTCCTCTTCTCTCTACTCTCCTCTTTTCTTTTCTCCTCTCCTCCTCTCTTCTATTTTCTCCTCTCCTCTTTTCTTCACTTATCTCCTCTTCTCCTCTCTCCTTCTCTTCTCTTTTTTCCTCTCCTCTCTTCTTTTTTCTTCTGTCTTCTTCTCTTCTCTCTCCTCCTCTCTTCTCCTCTCCCCTCTCCTCCTCTCTCCTCTCCTCCTCTCCTCTCCTCCTCCTGTTTTTTTCTCTCCTCTCCTCCTCTCCTCTTCTCCTCTTCTCTCCTCTCCTCCTCTCTCCTCTCTTCTCTCCTCCTCTCTTCTCTCCTCTCCTCTTCTCTCCTCTCCTCTTCTCTCCTCTCCTCCTCTCTCCTCCTCTCTTCTCTCCTCCTCTCTTCTCTCCTCTCCTCCTCTCTCCTCTCCTCTTCTCTCCTCTCCTCCTCTCTCCTCCTCTCTTCTCTCCTCCTCTCTTCTCTCCTCTCCTCCTCTCTCCTCTCCTCTTCTCTCCTTCTCTCTCCTCCTCTCTTCTCTCCTCTCCTCTTCTCTCCTCCTCTCTCTTCTCCTCTCCTCCTCTCCTCTTCTGTCCTGGCTCTTATTCTCGGAGCTTGTAGTTTGGGATTAGTGGTGAAACACAGCTAAAGCCGAGGCGAGGAGGAGCTTATGGAGCTCGAGTTTTTAAAGCCATTTGAGCCCAAAACTGCAGAGAACCCGAGGGAGAACATGAAAGAACCCGGGGCACACCAGAGGGGGACAGTGTGGGGACAGAGCTCAGGCTGAAGTGGGTTTAGGACGTGATAAGGTCTGTCTGTGCGTCGGTGTCATGGCTCTGGAGGAGAAGAGCGTTTCAGAGCTGCTGCAGTGGAACAGGGTTTAAACTAAATTCTTTCTCTTTGGAAAATAAAAAAAAAGAGAGACATAGTTAACTCCTCCAGTGCCAGGCCTGTTCTCTCTTTGACCCTTCTTCTCTGCCAGGCATTTTTGTTGATTTTAAAGGTGCATTGTGCAAGTTAAAATGCTCAATATTACGATATATCAAATGACCGTCCACTGACACAGGTCTGGATGTGGCCATGATGTTTTGTAAACTTACCGAGGTTTCCTCTGTGAGCGCAGACAGACTCATGAATGTGAGTGTATCCTTCACTGGATTATTGGTCATATTTGTATTTATTTAGCAGCCCCGTAACACACGGAAGAATTATCATAACTACTTGGACATGTTTTTGAGAAAGAAAGAGCTGAAGATCATTAAGACGTTCATCTGTTGATTCTTTTCATTAGAAGGTCAGACTTGCCATTGAGGATTTAGTTTATGAGAATGAGTCCTGTAAAGAGCTGGTTTACACTAAAACAAAGCTTTTCCTCAAACTCTCATGAATCTTTCCTTGTGTCACTTTTGGAGTTTGAAAACTGATCAGTCAAAAGAACAAATAAAATGGTCAGCTTCTACTTTTTCATACTTTGTCTTCTGAACTCAGAAAACATTTAGCAGAAAATATCGATGTGTCAAAAGAATTTAAACCTAAATAGGTCTTTATGTGAAGATAGTAGGGAGGGTGCAGTGCCACAAAACGCCAAAGATGGCGCTCTTGTTCAAAACCTTTAACACTTACACAGTGCACCTTTAAACTATATTCACAGCTCCACAAAAAAAAAAAAACTTTGCGCAGCTGGAATCATG
The DNA here is from genome assembly GCA_038363315.1 of Mugilogobius chulae. Lineage (NCBI taxonomy): Eukaryota > Metazoa > Chordata > Actinopteri > Gobiiformes > Gobiidae > Mugilogobius > Mugilogobius chulae. Next base: position 16,214,296 of record CM076400.1, on the reverse strand, counting down.
GCGTGTTCATCACAAGAGAACTACAAGTGTCTACTTTCATTTAAAAAAACACATTCATTACATGAATCCATTCCATCATGAGATTCCAAACACAAACCTTGTGTCAGTGTTGTTTTCCTCTGTTCTACTTTTTGGTGAAAGAATCACTACAATGTCTTTAGAATAAAAATACAAGGTTTACATGATTAAAACAATGAGGACAAGTGTCTTTTTCATCTTTAAACCAACAGACGCTGTGTTTCTGATGCAGATTCTCTAGATTCAGTCTCTTTCATGGAGCAGAGATTAGATTGAACAAATCCAGTAGTTTGACTTCCTCTGACACTTTTCACTGGCTCACAGAAGAGTCGCTGCATGTGTCGTTCTCCTCAGAGTCCTAGTCCAGTAGGATCGGCTTTTCTTCAGTTTAAAGATCAAATATCTGCTCTAAACTTACTCAACTGTGTTTTTAGTCCAACATGTTTTACCTGTGAAACACAGCCGACTGTGCATCATGTGTCTGACTGTGGACCAAGTCAGTACGTTCATCACCGCAGACAAGAAAAGAACAATGATGGAAATAGACGTCATTAGCAGAGAAAGAGTTAAATGACTCTGTATTTTCAGTTTGAATTCTGCTGCCCCCCACAGATCCCACCGTCGCCTGGCGGCACTTGAAACTCACCTGTTGCTAAGTGACCGTCAGATTACAGATCTTGTGGTGAAAAGCATAGACATTAAATGAGTAGACGCACAATCAGCAGTTCTGAGTTTTTCCTTGCCGAGAAGGAGGGTCTAAGGACAGGGGATGTTCTGGACAATCATTCATCTGCTCTACTAATAATCTGCTTGATCAAATGTGTCATTGAATGTGTATTGTTTTATTGAATATGTATTGTTTTATTTTGATTTCCTATTATTCATATTTGCTAAAATTAATAATCTTGGGAAGTCCTCAGAGACGACTGTTGTTGTGATTTTGGGCTATACAAAAATAAATTGATTTGATTTGATTTGATGTTGCTACAACTCGAACAGTTCGACGTCATATTCCTCCTGTAGAGGTGACGACGCAAATCAACTGAAGTCAAAGGCAGAAGTTTCACTTTTATGGATAAAACAAACTTAAACAAGAGATTTCAGCAAAACCATGAGTAAAACAGACTGATCTGTGTCTTATGAAGCTTCTTTAAACAACTTTGGTGATGTGAGATTATATTATTATATTCTTAGACTGTAAATGCTCCATCACAGATGAGACAGACGCCTCCACAGAGAAGTGAAGATATAACTGTGTTTGGTGTTATTTATGTCATGTGTCTGTTTTTCTCACTAGTCACATGTAAAAGAGACGTTTGTGTCACTAGAGTCTTAAAAGATGCATACGTTCACTAGCCGTTAGCAGTTTTATACACACTTTATTATCTACAATAAAATACTAAAAGGTTTGTAAACTCAACAATAACTTGTAACAAGGCTCTGACCTTTGACCTTTGCTAAATGTGGTCGGTAGGTTTGTACAGCTGACACTCTGGATCTTTCATAACTTGCGTTTTTTGCAGGCTAATGCTAACGGCTAATGCTAACGGCTATAGGAAAATAAACAGTAGAACGCTCCGGACTAGCTCAGATGCTAAGTGTTCGATAGTCGGACTGCGCCTCTACTAATTATATGTCTGTGGTGAAAAGTAAACAGATGATGGTCAGAGACAGAAGGTCGTCACAGATGCTCCTGCCTGAGGTCAGAGGTCAGAGGTCAGCTGGCCCTCGGGCGTTCCCACACATTATCACTGCTTTTTATTGATCTGTTTGAGATTCAGTCAGATCTAGTGTCGTGTGAAGCGCTTCGGCTCTGTCCTGAGAAAGAGAGAGAGACAGAGAGAGAGACAGAGAGAGAGAGAGACAGACAGAGAGAGGGGGGCAGAAAGAGAGAGAGAGAGAGAGACAGAGAGAGAGAGGGGGGGCAGAGAGAGAGAGAGAGAGGGATAGAGAGACAAGAAGGGGAGAGAGATAGAACAGAGAGAGAGAGAGAGAGAAGAAGGGGAGAGATAGAAGAGAGAGGGAGAGAGGGAGAGTTAGTTGCAGTTTTCATAGCAGAGCCTATTTTTAGTGCTGCTCCATTTCGAGCTCATCTCCAAACCCAAACAGAGAGAAGCTAATCAGAGCTGCTCCCCGGGGCCTCCATCTCTCTCCTCATCCCTCCTTCTCTCTCCCTTCACCACAAACACACTCACACATTTGTCAACACACAGTAGCCCTGTTTCCAGAGGCTCTGGTTGGGGCGGCGCGGTACGGTCTTGTGGCGTTTCCACTGCTCGATGAGTGGACAAGAGAAAACACAGACTCAGGCCAAAACCAGACAGAAAAGAGCAGGAACATGAAATAATGTTCCTCACCAAACACAGACTTGATCCCCTGTCAAACCTCCGCATTTCCACTGATGAAAACTTTATTTGTTTCTCCGATAGACTTAACAAAGCAAAGCTAGCGCATTAGCATCAGCTGTTTCCTGTTTGTAGAGACAAAACACTGTAGAAAATTGTAAATCCTGTGTGTAATGTGTCCAACATAATCCAGCCTTAAAACATTAATCAAAACACGTTTAATAAGCGTCATAGAGCCACAGAGACTTTGCAAAAAAAAGTTCAATAAATTATATAAAAGTGACGGTAAACCGGAAATAGTTTCTTGTTTACACCAGCGTGACCTTAATGTCACAGACACAGACTTCAGATTATTACACGTCTTTTTATGAATCGCTCAGATGGACGTTAGGAAGAAAAAGTATATTTCAGGTACATTTTCTTTTTTATTTATTTAAGAAAGCCTGTGTAGTGTGTGAGCAACATAGCAGACCCTCGGAGTGGCTACAGCCCTCTCTACCGACATCCCGGAATGTCGACATTAAAGTCTAATTGTCGATGTTGCGGCATTAGCATATTTTTCCCACACACCCCCGTACTCCGACACCTAACATTTTATGTCGATGTAGTGGTGCTTCTCCGACAAACTGTGGGTGTTTCTATTAAATCATTATTTCGAAAAAAAAAAAAAAACTCAGCGTTTTCTCACGACTATTTACTGATCCAAACATGACGATAAGTATAAAAAGTCTGTTTCTTCATTCTGTCAATTCTTACATAAATGTTTGATTCGCAAATCTGCTTCTACGCGTCACTCTCCAAGGTGCTGAACGCAGGAGATCGATCAATAATAAGATAAATAAGTAAATGGATAAATTGAAAGGATGATGTTTGAATTATTCACACAAAATCCTAAAACATCATTCTTTTAGAGCCGCAGTCTTGGGCTGCGTGTTTGGCACGTTCTTGGGCCTTTCACGTCTGTGGCCTCGCTCAGCCTCACGCTGCTGCTCAGACCCTCTTACAAATGTAAATATTTAGACGCTGTGGCACCTAAATCACGATTCTTAAACACTGTCAACAAAAGTTTGTAAGTTCACTCTGTCCAGTCACACGTTCACTCTGTCCAATCACACGTTCACTCTGTCCACTCACACGTTCACTCTGTCCATTCACACGTTCACTCTGACCACTCACACGTTCACTCTGTCCATTCACACGTTCACTCTGACCACTCACACGTTCACTCTGTCCAATCACACGTTCACTCTGTCCACTCACACGTTCACTCTGTCCAGTCACACGTTCACTCTGTCCACTCACACGTTCACTCTGTCCAATCACACGTTCACTCTGTCCATTCACACGTTCACTCTGTCCACTCACACGTTCACTCTGTCCACTCACACGTTCACTCTGTCCACTCACACGTTCACTCTGTCCAATCACACGTTCACTCTGTCCACTCACACGTTCACTCTGTCCAATCACACGTTCACTCTGTCCATTCACACGTTCACTCTGTCCACTCACACGTTCACTCTGTCCAGTCACACGTTCACTCTGTCCACTCACACGTTCACTCTGTCCACTCACACGTTCACTCTGTCCAGTCACACGTTCACTCTGTCCAATCACACGTTCACTCTGTCCATTCACACGTTCACTCTGTCCAGTCACACGTTCACTCTGTCCAATCACAACACATACAAATAAAGCACTAATAACATGTTAAAGGATAGTTCACAATGACTCAAAGTGATATGAAGTTATTTTCTCGCCAAAAACGGACAATTCCTACTGTCTTTGAATGCCTCATTTGCGTCAATTAAATTGAGTGAATATTCTACTGTCCGATTGTGTGTAAACGCGCCATCAGCACATGCGACGAAAACATGACGCCGAGGACAACGAACGCGACTAATTAAGACCAAAGGGAGCGTGCGATTATGGGAGCGACTTGCCAAAAACAAAGTTAGTGTTGTAAATGTGCTTGTGTCACCAAAAGGTTCCTGGTCTGACTGAAAAGCCCTAAATCTTATTTAACCGATAGGTATCAGTTTGTTAATGTAAACCAAAGCTCCTCACAATGTTCTAAATTAACCTGCGGTGTGCCACAGGGCTCTGTACTTGGTCCAATTCTTTTTACTCTCTATATGCTGCCGCTAGGTAACATTATCAAAAAGCATGTCATTGACTTCCACTGTTATGCAGACGACACTCAGCTGTACTTATCAATGAAACCAGATCAGACTGGTCAAATAGAAAGACTCAGTGCCTGTGTGAAGGATATAAAAACCTGGATGAGCCTTAACTACCTACTCCTTAATCCTGATAAAACAGAAGTGATTTTACTCGGCCCTAAACATCTGCGCGACTCTCTAACTGAGCAGATAATCACACTGGACAATGTCAGTGTAGCCTCCAGCTCGACTGTAAGAAACCTTGGAGTCTTATTTGACCAAGAGCTCTCATTCAAAGCACATATTAGTCAAGCGTGCAAAACTGACTATTTTCACTTGCGAAATATTGCCAAAATGATAAATCTACTGCCTAAAAATGATGCTGAAAAACTAATCCATGCCTTTGTCACGTCGAGGTTAGACTACTTCTATTCACGTTTGTCATTAATAATCTTGGGAAGTCCTCAGAGACGACTGTTGTTGTGATTTTGGGCTATACAAAAATAAATTGAATTGATTTGATTTGATTTGAAAGTACCTGCCCCAGAGCAGGAGCTCCTAAAGTGTGGTGCCTGTCCATAGTTCCTGCTCTGTGTGAACGCACTTAAAATGGGAACAGGAACTAAAAAAGTACTAGGAACTGAAAAAAAGTTCCTACAGTGGGAAAAGGCCTGTTCTAAGTTCTTGTATGACTTCAATACTTGGTACCATTTAAAAGCAGTTCTGGTTCCAGTCTGTTCCTTCACTCCAAGTCGAACCGTACATCTCCTGACCCAGTCTGGTTCCTGTGTTTACCACCTGCTACCAACACAGGAACTAGGCTGGGTCAGGAGCCGTACGGCCTGGTTCCTGTGTTTACCACCTGCTACCAACACTGTACATCTCACTCCTCAGAATGGATGAGGTAAATGAGCGAAACACGTGACTGATGTAGAAAGTTGTTAATGAAGCAAAAATCTGGTCCAGGGGCTTTAAAACCAAGGTTCTTTACAGTTATTCTGAAAATACTGACTCTCCAAATAAAACATAATCCCTTTAGTTTCCACTCACATGAAGAGATGTATGACCTCACCACGTTTTCCTGCCAGATCGTCTTGACGTTTGTGTTGGGTCAGTGACATGTCGTATACGTGTGTGTAATACAAACATCCCAGAGCAGCTGTCTAATGAACGGACTATTTAAAGCAGAAGAATCTGTCTGCAGTTGTGTCCTGTGATAATGTGTGACTGACACTTGGCTCGGCTCCAGTCTGTGAGCAGGAATGGGATCATGGATGAACTGGAATTCTGCTGCGAGCCCGAGGGTTTGGACTGAGGCCAGAGAGACCACACTGTTCCCTCAACTCCTGCTCTCAGAATCTTCTCATCAAATCTTTGTTCTAAAGTCATTCTGAATAAAAACACGTTGAGCCTGTGATGGTGAGAGTCTGAGTCTGGGGACTTCCTGCAGAAGGTAACATCTTAAAGACCAGCTTGACTAAACCTTGGTCAGATGTAAGAAGGAATGAAAGTTCAATTGAAAAAGAAGCTGGAAGCCAGTGGAGAGTAAAAGACTAGAGCACTTC